>JAWQEG010006642.1:5000-10000 GCA_033782935.1 Petrolisthes cinctipes | reverse complement strand
TGTGTTGTTTGTATGTATGCTTTGTGTGTATTTATGTGTGCTTTAATTATATAAGTGTATGTGTGTGCATTATTATTATTATTCTATACACTTACTTTACGTTTCAACATAAAACTGCCAAAGATCTATACAAAGTTCCTGAAAGTACCTGAAAACTATGAATGCTCAACCTATGTGTGTGTGTGTGTGTGTGTGTGTGTGTGTGTGTGTGTGTGTGTCATTTCGTGCGTGCGAGATTGAGTACATATATATGCTCGTGTGCGTGTAAGTATGTGTGAAAACCTTATACGGCATCAGCTTCAAGAAAGACAAATGCATCGTATCAAAACAAACATTAATTCAAGGCCTTCAAGTGTCCATAAGATTCTTGGTCTAACTCGGACAGGACAGCATATATATATTTTTTTTCCCCCCTCACTGTCCAGCCGAGGGTATAAATAAATCTGTCTACACTCCTTACTTTAATTATCTTTCTGTCACTTTGGATGTGCATTTTATGTTGGGTCTTCAGCTACTTATCTCTACCCACTTCCTTCATTCTCCCTCCCTTCCTCCCCTCCTCCTTTCTCTCCATCCCCCCTTCTCTCCCTTCCCCCCTCCCCCTCTTCCATTAATGGTGATAGAAGAGGTAGGGAAGTGAGTAGTAATCTGTGTAGAAGATTAACTAACACATTGCCATTCTTGGAGTGGTTTTTGACGATAGTGTGATGTTGTCGCCTTGCTCAGTGATACCCAAATCTTTAACTTCCTCTGCGTCAAGATTGTGGAATTTTTAAGGGTGGTGGTTTAGAAGGAAGTGTTAATAATTATCTCCCCCACGTGTAGGTATCTCATCCCATCTGACTCATTCCAAGAAGTGAAGATAGAGCAAGGAGGATATAGGAATAATTATTACCCAGAAGCTGTAGTGTTGAGGTAGTGTTAAAAGTCTCGCCACTTGTAGGTAGTTATCTCTTTCCCTTCTGATCCCAAAAAAGTAAAAATATTGCATGGAAGATATAGGAACAAAAATGTATCCAGGTACTGTACGTGTCCGAGTCCTCCTGAGTTCTAGGGGAGTGTATCCATGGTGAGGGAGGAGCATGCAGGGAGGACAGGTGGATTGGGTATGTGGATGGAGGAGAAGGTGGGGAATGCTGGCAGGGTCACAAGTTGGCAGGGAGTGTAGCCAGGAACACGAGGGTCACCCAGTCCTCCCCCCTACCAACACTGCCAACACCTGAACGAACACAAAGCTGCCAACTGTGAACACCATACAACAGAACTGTAAAAAAAAAACCACACACACACAAAAACTCGAAACTACTGCAAAGCCAACACCGATGCAAAATCTCCTCTCCTTCACCAAGATCATCACCGACATTATCATCAGCACATACAGTTCCGAGCATAATATGAAGGAATAGCACTGCCTCAGCCTCTCTACACATGAATACACACCGACGTACACTACTTGCTTCACCACCACCAAATCTCAACAACCTCACACTTATTATTATTATTTTTTTTTTTTTTTTTTTTTTTTTTTTTTTTCACACGTATTATCCAGCCTCGACGTCCAGCAACTCAACCCCACATAACTCCTTCCTAACTAACTATCCAGCATAATGTCCCTCACTGGCTGGACTTTGGTAGTGACGTGGTTGGAGGCTGGAGTATCTCATTCTGTGTTGTTGTTGTTGTTTGGGGGGAGGGGGGCGGGGGGGGGTACTATAAGTGACGTATCTCTGGTCACTTGGTTTGTTTAGTTTGGTTTAGGTGATAATACACTTTTGGTACATTGGAGTGCCTTGATTCCTCCAAAGTATGCCAGGAAACAGGGCCAGATGTGCAAGACTATAATGGTGGCCTTTTGCTTGTAGTGGTTTGGGGGATTCAGTTGCTCCAGATTTACCAACATTGTACAGTCCCTTTCAGGTGCTCTCAGATTTATGCTAGGTGGGTGTATAGGGGTTCATTAACGCTTGAATAACTAGTGAGGGCATGTTTATTTTGTCTTTTATTTTCTATCTGACTCTTTCTCTCTCTTGGCTTATGTATTTAATTAACCTATACGAACCCTAGATTATTTTAAAAGGTCACAGGAAAAGACCCCCCACCCCTCCTAGTCGTCTGTGTGTGTTAAGGGAGGAATCTTTTGTTGGTAAAATGGAGTGCCATGATTCCTCCAAAGTATACCAGGAAACAGGACCAGAAGAGTAAAAAATAATAGTGTTCTGTTGCTTGGAATAGTTTGGAGGATTCGGTTGCTCCAGATTTACCAACACAAAACTTCCCCCATAAGCTTCATAACCACGAAGGGTCTGATAAATGTAGAGTTGGGGAAGTGTTGTGTTTATTTTTATTAGCCATCAAATTGTAGTCACCATCAGTTCCCAATCCCCAGCAGACACTCTTGAGATTGGACTGATAAGGATGTTTTAATGGTAATGGTAACTAGTTGACTTGGACGTCGCAAATTCTTTCAACATTATATCAAACATACATATATTCGCAAAAAGATATATCCCCCCTCCCCCCTCTTTTCCTCTCCTCCTGAACCTGATGTTATTTGCTGCTGAACGAACTAAATGCAAAGGAATCACGTATAGGTAATCAGAATACTTCGTCCACTTTCATAATTAATCGTTGATACATTGGGGGGCTGGATTTATGTATATCTATCTATATATCACCTAGCGTTCGTTCAAACATAATATTTTCTAAGACCTATAAGATTTGTATAACCTTTGTTTGGACCTCAGCAATAGTACTTCCCTCTAACAAGAAAATCAACTTATATAATTATTAGTCAGGGATAAAATGCAACAGTCATGGTTGTGTGAAGTTAATGAGCCACTTCAAGATGATGGACTTTAATCTGTCACAACACACTACCTTCCAAATTTTGTGACATGTGCAAAGTGTGACTCCACCCCTTAGCTTAGAATGTTGATGTTTGTGGGGGGACTGGAAGGGTGAGTGAGGTAGGGAGAGGTTGAGTGAGTGAGGGTAGGGAGGGGGGGGGCTGGAAGGGTGAGTGAGGGTAGGGAGGGGTTGAGTGAGTGAGTGGGTTGGTGCTGGGGTTGGGATGGGGGGGCTGGAAGGGTGAGTGGGTTGGTGCTGGGGTTGGGGGGGGGGCTGGAAGGGTGAGTGAGGGTAGGAAGGGGTTGAGTGAGTGAGGGTAGGGAGGGGTTGAGTGAGTGAGGGTAGGGAGGGGTTGAGTGAGTGAGGGTAGGGAGGGGTTGAGTGAGTGAGTGGGTTGGTGCTGGGGTTGGGAGGGGGGGGCTGGAAGGGTGAGTGGGTTGGTGCTGGGGTTGGGGGGGGGGGGGCTGGAAGGGTGAGTGAGGGTAGGGAGGGGTTGAGTGAGTGAGGGTAGGGAGGGGTTGAGTGAGTGAGGGTAGGGAGGGGTTGAGTGAGTGAGGGTAGGGAGGGGTTGAGTGAGTGAGGGTAGGGAGGGGTTGAGTGAGTGAGGGTAGGGAGGGGTTGAGTGAGTGAGGGTAGGGAGGGGTTGAGTGAGTGAGGGTAGGGAAGGGTTGAGTAAGTGAGGGTAGGGAGGGGTTGAGTGAGTGAGTGGGGGGTTGGGGGGGAAGGAACAAATGGAGGAGTTACGATGCTACCAACCCGTCTGGCTTCATGTCGTCTCCTTGATTTATGGTTCAGCAGCCGTCGTAACTCGGTGATAAAGTAGTGAAATGCGGCGCTTGGCAATTTCAAACGTACGGTGCATTCCAATGTACGGTGCCAAAAAAAAAAAAAAATTACCACCTTAAGTGATTGTCTTGTGTGTTGTACAGTAGACTGGACTGGACTGGACAGCCTCTGATGGTTGGGTCAGGTTCTACACACAATCCATGTCCTCGAGGCAAGGATGAATAGTTTATCTCTACTATGGACGCAGCCACTTAAAGTAAAAATCAAGCTAAATGATTTCTTACCCCTTCGGATGTAGAGAAAGGGTTCTGAATAATAATAGAAAATACGTACAGAATGCGTTTTGATACTTATGGAGATAGTATGATACACAAAAAATTAGAAAACAAAAAACACTTTAAAAACAACAACACCAATAGCAACAACCTTGAACCTCAGTGACCCATGGTCCTTGAGAGATATGAAGTGTATGTGTGTGTGTGTGTGTGTGTGTGTGTGTGTGTGATCAATTAGTTATGTATGTCCATCTCTCGTTTGCCTTCTATTCTCGTAGCCATGATGTAAAGGGTATGTGAGGAATCCCTAATAGAGTGATCCAGCTGCCTTGCCTTGCCTTCTCTGAGTGAGGGACAGTGGTGGGTGGAGGAAGGATGGCTGTGTAGGCTGAGACTATGGTCATTGTGGTGGTGGAGGTGTGTGTTTGTTTAGTGGTGGTGAGCTCAGTTTTTTTTGCTTGTCTGCCTGCTTACTTGCTTGATTTACCCTCCCGTCACACCCACCAAGGAGGCCGGATTGTCTTAGCATAAACAAAAACATAGATGTAATTTGATCCTTGGTTGTTGTTGTTGATTCGATAATGGTCTTAAATTTATCTTACACAAACAATGTAGATATAATTTTATCCATGGTTGTTGTTGATTCCATAATGGTTTTCAATTTTTCTTACACAAACAACGTAGATGTAATTTTATCCATGGTTGGTGTTGATTTCATGATGGTCTAAATATAAATCAGGGTGTCTTTTGTTGTAGGTCAATTGAAGGGTAATTTATTCCTTCAGACAATGCCAGTAAAACAAATAATTAGAGTCTACGAATACCAATGTGTGATCTGCATTGTATAGCATAGTATTGGAGGGAGGAATCAGTAGTCCCACAAATCGTATATACAAAAGTTGGATGTGTGAAGTTGTGCGACCCTCATGTGTCCTTCCACTGACAAAGAGAGGCGTCACTGAACATCACGTTTTCCCCAAGTTTGGCACCAAAGACCTTGTATGTATACTTTGGAACCTTGAGCTCTATCTGATGCCATACAAGTTAAGAGGAGGAGGGACATTATATTATTTTCGTCGGTCCTTGTCAACG
>JAWQEG010006642.1:0-2500 GCA_033782935.1 Petrolisthes cinctipes | reverse complement strand
TTGTCCTGTACACACACACACACACACACACACACACACACACACACACACACACACACAGAACGAGACACCAACACCCAACTTCCATGTTAATTAGAGGACAGTGATTGCAGGCAGGACTTGTAACCCTGACTGACTGTAGCAGGTTCGATTCCTATAGACTGTTACTTGATATTCTAACTAAGTGGTGGCGGTCAGGACTTGTGTTGGTTGGAATATTGATGAGGCAACGTGATATCTTGAAGCAAATGTGTGTGTGTGTGTGTGTGTGTGTGTGTGTGTGTGTGTGTGTGTGTGTGTAGCTGAGACTCACGTTCGCAAGAAATACCAGGTTGGAAAAAAAAGTATCTACCAACCACTTAACGAAAAATACCCTAAAATATTTTATGTATTGTGTAACTTAGATTCGTAATGTTAAACGGGGATAAGAGTTGAAGGTACAGACAGATTCCTCCAAACCGATTCTTGATAGAGTTTAAAGGAATTGGTAGAGTTCCTATTCACTGCCATACTTTATTTAGCCTCATTATGATAGACTATAAACATAACCTAACCTAACCTAAACCTAAACCTAACCTAACTTAACCTAACCTAACCTAACCTATCCACTGTCATACTTTATTTAGCCTCATTATGATAGACTATATACATAAATTTACCTAACCAAACCTAACCATAGTGTGTTATTGTGTTACAGACTATAAACATAACTTAACTAACCTAACCGAACCGAAGCTAACCATAGTGTGTTATTGTGTTACAGACTATATACATAACTTAGCCTAACCTGACCTAACTAAACCTAACCATAGTGTGTTGTTGTGTTACAGACTATAAACATAACTTAACCTAACCTAACCTAACCATAGTGTGTTGTTGTGTTACAGACTATAAACATAACTTAACCTAACCTAACCTAACCTAACCTAACCATAGTGTGTTGTTGTGTTACAGACTATAAACATAACTTAACCTAACCTAACCTAACCTAACCTAACCATAGTGTGTTGTTGTGTTACAGACTATAAACATAACTTAACCTAACCTAACCTAACCTAACCTAACCATAGTGTGTTGTTGTGTTACAGACTATAAACATAACTTAACCTAACCTAACCTAACCTAACCTAACCATAGTGTGTTGTTGTGTTACAGACTATAAACATAACTTAACCTAACCTAACCTAACCTAACCTAACCATAGTGTGTTGTTGTGTTACAGACTATAAACATAACTTAACCTAACCTAACCTAACCTAACCTAACCATAGTGTGTTGTTGTGTTACAGACTATAAACATAACTTAACCTAACCTAACCTAACCTAACCTAACCATAGTGTGTTGTTGTGTTACAGACTATAAACATAACTTAACCTAACCTAACCTAACCATAGTGTGTTGTTGTGTTACAGACTATAAACATAACTTAACCTAACCTAACCTAACCTAACCTAACCATAGTGTGTTGTTGTGTTACAGACTATAAACATAACTTAACCTAACCTAACCTAACCTAACCTAACCATAGTGTGTTGTTGTGTTACAGACTATAAACATAACTTAACCTAACCTAACCTAACCTAACCTAACCATAGTGTGTTGTTGTGTTACAGACTATAAACATAACTTAACCTAACCTAACCTAACCTAACCTAACCATAGTGTGTTGTTGTGTTACAGACTATAAACATAACTTAACCTAACCTAACCTAACCTAACCTAACCATAGTGTGTTGTTGTGTTACAGACTATAACATAACTTAACCTAACCTAACTTAACCGAAGCTAACCATAGTATGTTATTGTGTTTCAGGCAAGGTCGGAGGAACAGGTGGCGGCAGCAAGGGCGTGGCTGGATGCTGAACGTGTGTGGTTGGTGCACCGCGGGGGTTTCTGCGCGGCGAGACAGCTACGAGAGACAGACTCCGGCGAGGCACTACCGGAAGGACGAGTCAGACTCAAACTGGAGCACAACGGTGACGTCATAGAGGTCGACGAAGATGATGTCGAAAAGGTATGAGTCACCCACACACAACACATTTTACCTATCCAAAATTTGTATCCAGGCCTTGTTGAAATTTCGAATCATTAGACATACTAGTGAACCATTTACAACGCTTATCCTGTTTTATATTTGCTTGAGCTCGCTTAGTATTCGATCAGGCTATTCGAAGCAAGCCTGGATACATAATTATTTTGGATTGCGAGTGTACATGCAGTTGTGAATGGACATATGAAAACACACACCTTAAAACGGGGCCCCTTACTGAGCATATATAGGGTATAGGATAAGACGTTGTGTGTAAAGGTGTGTCCTATTTTATATGCTTGCTTGATAAGGGGCCCCCCGTTTGAAGGAAGTGTGTCTGTTTCATGTGTTCGCAACTGTACAATCATTATGTTGGGTGGTTGTGGGTACTGTGACTTGGAAATGAAGATGGCCACTTAAATCTAAAAGTAAATAGTTCTATCTTACAATACGTGGATTATATGTATACT
>JAWQEG010006641.1:12500-20965 GCA_033782935.1 Petrolisthes cinctipes | reverse complement strand
ACAGAAGGAAGGAGGGAGCTGTAAAGAAGGATGGAGAGAGAGAGAAGGAAGGAAGGTAAGGGAAGGAGGGAGAGAAGGAAGGGAAGGAGAGAGAAAGAGAAGGAAGGTAAGGAAGGGAAGGAGGGAGAGAGAGAAGGAAGGTAAGGAAGGGAAGGAGGAGAGAAAGAGAAGGAATGTAAGGAGAGAGAAAGAGAAGGAATGTAAGGAAGGGAAGGAGGGAGAGAGAGAGAAGAAGGAAGGGAAGGAGAGAGAGAAGGAAAGTAAGGAAGGAGGGAGAGAAGGAAGGTAAGGAAGGAGGGAGAAGGGAGGAAAGAAGAATGAAGAGGGAGGAAGGTAAGGGAAGGAAGGAAGGAGGAAGGGAAGGAGGGAGAGAAAGATAATGGGCAGTAAGGGAAGAGAGAAGAAGGAAGGGAAGGATGGAGAGAGAGAAGGGAAGGAGGGAGAGAGAGAAGGGAAGGAGGGAGAGAGAGAAGGAAGGTAAGGAAGGGAAGGAGGGGTGGAGACGGTTGGTTGGTCTTTGTGTTGTAGTGGAAGCCAGTTTTAAAGGGAAAGGGGGGGGGGTGAAGGGGGTATGGCAACTGGGGGGAGGAGGAGGGATGGAGGGGGAGGTATGATGGGAACTTGGTAGGGGGAAGGGGAGGGTAGTGGAAGGGGAGGGTAGTGGAGGGGGAGGGTAGTGGAGGGGGAGGGTAGTGGAGGGGGAGGAGAGTGGAAGGGAACTGATGGGGGGGAGGGTATGATGGGGGGATGATGGGAATTTGGAGGGGGGAGGGGGAGTAGGGGGAACTTGGAGGGGGGAGGGTAGTGGAGGGGGAGGGGAGTGATGGGGAGGGTATGATGGGAACTTGGAGGGGGGGAGGAGAGGGAGGGGGGGAGAAGAGGGAGGGGAGGGGGCAGGTTATGATGGGGCATGGGAACTTGAGGAGGGATGATGGGGCATGGGAACTGGGGGGGAGGGTATGATGGGGAATGGGAACTGGGGGGGAGGGTATGATGGGAACTGGAGGGGATGATGGGGCAGGGTAGGATTATGGAAAAAAGAGACAGAAATGAGAATTATTATTATCATCATTATTATTATCATTATCATTACTATTACTATTACTATTACTATTAGTAGTAGTAGTGGTAGTAGTAGTAGTAGTAGTAGTAGTAGTAGTAGTAGTAGTAGTAGTAGTAGTAGTATTGTTATTTCATTATCATTATTATTACTATTACTATTATTATTATTATTAGTAGTAGTAGTAGTAGTAGTAGTAGTAGTAGTATTGTTATTTCATTATCATTATTATTATTATTATTATTATTATTATTCACTACCATTACCCTCATCATCATCACCACCACCACCACCACCACCATCATTATCACCACCCCCTCTCCCTTCATATCCCCCCTCTCCCTCTCCGCCCCCCCCCCCCATGACCGCCCAAACCAAGAGAAATCTCAGGTAGAGGATGAGGCAGGAAGTTGGGGGGGAGGGGGAGAAGGGGGGAGGGGGAGAAGGGAAGGGAGGAAGAGGTGGAGTGTGTTGGGGGGAGGGAGTGTGTTGGGGGGAGGGGGGGGAGGGGGAGGAGGGGAGAAGGAGGGAGAGGGGGAGGGAGAGGTGGAAGGAGAGGTGGAGTGAGAGGTGGAGTGAGAGGTGGAGTGAGAGGTGGAGGAGAGGTGGAGTGAGAGGTGGAGTGGGATGGGGAAGAATACAATTACCTCCCATTCCTTCTCTTTTTTCCTCCCTTTCCTTCTCTTTTTTCCTCCCTTTCCTTCTCTCTCTTCTCTCTCTTTCCTCCCTTTCATTCTCCTTCCCTCCCCTATTCCTCCCCTCCCAACCCCTACCTCCCTTCTCCCTCCCTTCACTTACATTTCCTTCTCCCTCCCCTCCCCTATTCCTCCCTTTCTCCCTCCCCTTCCCTCTTCCTCCCCTCCCCTATTCCTCCCTTTCTCCCTCCCTTCCCTCTTCCTCTCCCTCCAACCCCTCGCTTCTCTCTCTCCCTTTCTCTCCTTCCCTTCCCTCTCCTCTCCCTTCTCTCTCACCTCCCCTATTCCTCTCCCTTCTCTCTCCTTCCAACCCCTCCCTTCTCTCTCCCTTTCCAACCTCTCCCTCCTCTCTCCTTTCTCTCTCACTTTATTTTATTTTTCATCTTTTCATATGTCTGTCTTATCTTAGCGGCAGTCTCATATACCGGTTCTCTCTCTCTCTCTCTCTCTCTCTCTCTCTCTCTCTCTCTCAATATAAAGCTTCCTTACATAAAATAAAAGTATGAGATCAATTCAATAATAATAATGATAATAACATAATAATACTAATAATAATAATAATAATAATAATAAATTATTATTATTATTATTATAATTATAAGAATAATAATAATGATAGGCCTAATAATACTGTTAATAATTGTATTAATAATATTACTGATGATGATAATCTTAATAAAAATTATTATATAATATGTAGTAGAAGTAATAGTAAAAATATCAACAATAATAATAATAATAATAATAATAATAATAATAATAATAAAAGTCGACGAGGAAGAACATACACACACATATTTTTATTTTTTTTACCCAGGATTCATAGGCTGTGGGGTTCATCCCGTGTGTGTGTGTGTGTGTGTGTTTTTTTTTTTTTTTTTTTTTTCTTCATCGTCATTTTATATATTAATTATTATTAGCATCATTACCATTATTATTATTATTATTATTATCATCATCATTAACACTATAGTTACTATTATTATTATTATTCCTATTATTAATACTATTATTATTATTATTCCTATTATTAATACTATTATTATTATTACTATTATTACTATTACTATCATTATTACTATTACTATTATTATTACTATTATTATTATCATTCCTATTATTATTACTATTATTATTATTATTATTACTATTTTTATTATTATTACTATTATTATTACTATTATTATTACTATTACTATTAATATTATTATTTTTATTATTATTACTATTATTATTATTATTACTATTATTATTATCATTCCTATTATTATTACTATTATTATTATTATTATTATTATTATTATTATTACTATTATTATTATCATTACTATTATTATTATCATTCCTATTATTATTACTATTATTATTATTATTATTCTCAACAGGTGAACACAATAATACAAATAATGAGAAAGATTAAACAATAGTCATAATACCATACAGATTAAAGATAGTTGTAGTAGTAGTGGTGGTGGTGGTGGTGGTAGTGATAGTAGTGGTGTGGTAGTAATAGTAGTAGCAGTGGAGAGAGAGAGAGAGAGAGAGAGAGAGAGAGAGAGAAAGAGAGAGAGAGAGTGACAGCAACCGGTAGTGAGTGAGTGAGAGTGAGTGAGTGAGTGAGGGGTAGGACGGTGGGTACCCCTGGAATGCCCTGTCTGTGGGTCTTTGTGGGGGGGGGGTGCTTGTGGTGGGGGGGTGCCTTGGGAGGGGACTGTATGGGGTCTTGGGGGAGGGGACTGGTATGGGGGCCTTAAGGGGGGACTGGTATGGGGCCTTAAGGAGGAGGGGGGGGCCTTGGGAGGGGACTGGTATGGGGCTTTGAGGGGGACTGTAGGGGCCTGGTGATGGGGGTGGGGGTGGGGGGGGTCACTCATTTCCACCCTTAGGTCCGCCCCTTTCACACCTCCAGCCCACCCCCCGCCGCGACCCACACCAGGGGGGCGACACCTTTGTCTGACCCGACCCCCCCTAACCCCCCACAAACCCACTGACCCGACACCCTGCCCCCCCCCACCCCACCCCCCACCCCTACCTCACCCACGCCAAACTCACTCACTAACTGTGTGTGTGTGTGTGTGTGTGTGTGTATGATTGTGTGTGTGTGTGTGTCTCACTCACTCAGACCCGCACACACCACAAAGAGAGAGAGAGAGAGAGAGAGAGAGAGAGAGAGAGAGAGAGAGAGAGAGAATAAGCAATGCCTCACTGATCAATAAATCAAAAGCTAATACTAATATAGCCAAATTCTTCCCCCTGTAATAACTTAATAATAATAATAATACTAACAATAATAACAATAACAATACTACTACTACTACTACTACTACTAATACTAATAACAATACTACTACTACTAATAATAATAGTAATAACAATACTACTACTACTACTAATAATAATAATAATAACAATACTACTACTACTACTACTAATAATAATAATAACAATACTACTACTACTACTAATACTACTACTAACAATACTACTACTACTACTACTAATAATAATAACAATACTACTACTACTACTACTAATAATAATAATAATAACAATACTACTACTACTACTAATACTACTACTAACAATACTACTACTACTACTACTAATAATAATAACAATACTACTACTACTACTACTACTACTACTAATAATAATAATAACAATACTACTACTACTACTACTAATAATAATAACAATATTAATAATAACAATTAAAATAATGTACAGAAATTCCTGGTATTTAATATAATTACATTACTATGATAATTGTTGAAAATAAATAAGTTTAAGAATATAATATAATATAATATAAATATAGAATAAATATAAATAATGAATTATAAATAAAAAAAATATATTTATGATTATAGAACAAATATGAATAATAAAAAATATAATAAAAATATAAAATAAAAATAATATAATAAAAATAATATGAATAATACAAAATATATTAAAAATACAATAAAAAAATAAATAAAAAAATAACGATAAAAATAATATAATAAAAATAATATAAATAACATAATAAAAATTCTATAATAAAAATTCTATAATAAAAATAATGAAAATAACATAATAAAAATTCTATAATATAATAATACAATACAAATAATAATAATAATAATAAAAATAAAAATAAAATAAAAATAATAAAAATAAAATAAAAATAATAAAAATAAAATAAAAATAATAAATAAAATAATAATAATAATTCTAATATAAATAATAAAAATAGAGATGATAAATATAATGTTCCTTTTAATACAGAAATTACGGCGTTATTTGTTATACATTGTTATGACTGGACGTGTAAATAGTATATAAATCTGACTCCAATTTACGCACCGGAACGCGCACCCCCCTACCCCCCAGCACCCCCCCCCCACACACACACACATGAAGCCCCCCCCACCTATGCTCTCCTACCCCCTTACCATCTGAATCCCCCCCAACCCCCTTCCCCCCCACCCATCCACCTGGACCCCTAACGCACCCCCCCCCCCGCACACACATGAACCCCAACCCCCCCCCTCCAGCTCCCCCATCCACACCTGAACCCCCTCCCCCCAATGCCCCATCCACACCTGAACCCCCAATACTCCCCCATACCTGAATCCCCTCAACCTTCCCCAACCCCCCCACCACACCTAAACCCCCCAACCCACCCACCCCCACCTGAAGCCCCCCCCCCCCCCCCCCACCACACACACACATACACACAAGGTAACCAAGCCGTGACGTCATTGGGTCAACAAGGGTGTTTAAAGATGGGTCTGATTAAATAATTTGTCACTCTTTAATACTGATGAGAGAGAGAGAGAGAGAGAGAGAGAGAGAGAGTGAGAGAGAGAGTGTGTGTGTGTGTGTAAGACAGAGAGAGAGAGGTGTGTGTGTGTGTGTGTGTAAGAGAGAGAGACAGTGTGTGTGTAAGAGAGAGAGAGAGAGACAGTGTATTTGTGTAAGAGAGAGAGAGAGAGAGTTACAAGGAGTTACAAGGAAAAGAAGTACCCTAGGGGACCTTACGATCCATACAAAGAGGGTACCTGTGGGTTTAGTTGCGCAAGTAGGCGACCGTCCTCGAATGTGTCATGTGAAACCATCAAGGAACACTCGCACAACGGCTTAAACACCTAGACGGTGGTTTAAGGCTTTGTCTAATCTGGACTTGAACTGATCCACAGAGTTGCTGTTGACCACATCAGCAGGAAGCGCGTTCCAAGTACCGCAGATGCTGTATGTAAAGAACTTACCACACAGATCACGGTTGTATCGCTTCAGTTCAAGTTTGTAGCCATGATTCCTGGTTGTGCCCTCACTGAGTTGGAAAATGTCCCTGTAGTCTACATTGTCAAAGCCTCGTAGTATTTTAAACACTTCGATAAGCTGACCACGCAGTCTCCGGGTTTCCAAAGAGAACAGGTCGAGTTCTACCAACCGATCTTTATAGCTCTTGTGTCTAAGAGAGGGTATAAGTTTGGTTGCCCTGGCTTGCACTCGTTCCAATCTCGCGATATCCTTCCGGTAAGAAGGACTCCAAAACTGGACTGCATACTCCAGGTGCGGTCGGACAAGGGAATTGTACAGACAAAGTACTATCTCCTTGTTCCGGTATCCAAACTGTCGCTTTATGTACCCTAACATCCTTTGGGCTTTCTTCTCAGCCTCAATACACTGCTTTGAGAACTTGAGGTCACTGGTGATAGTTACACCCAAGTCTTTCTCAGTATCAGTGCTTACGAGAGCATTGCCCTTAAGGTTATACTCTGTTCGGGGGTTTCTGTGGCCTATATGCATAACTTTGCATTTGTTCACGTTAAATGGCATTTGCCACGTGTCAGACCACTCCCCGATCTTCCTAAGATCTTCTTGTAAGCGGGTAGTATTTCCTTCTTTCGCGACATTCATACCAAGCTTAGTATCATCGGCGAATTTGGAAATCTTGGCAACCATGTCACCATCCACGTCATTAACATAGATGATAAACAGTAGTGGTCCCAGAACAGAACCTTGGGGAACACCGCTAGTAACGGGCACCCACTCTGAAGCCTGTCCATTCACTACCACCCGCTGCCGTCTGTCACTTAGCCAGTTCTCTATCCAATTTGCCACATTTCCGTCTATGCCCAGTGCACGCACTTTCCGAAGGAGGCGGAGGTGGGGTACCTTATCAAAGGCTTTCTGAAAGTCTAAGTAGACAACATCGACCGCTTTATCCCGATCATGCTCACTGAAAACAAAATGGAAGAATTCCACCAGATTTGTGAGGCATGACCGGTGCTGCCGGAACCCATGCTGGGAACCCCTCAGTAGCAAATTTGATTCTAAGTGTGCTGTTATTTTGTCCACCATGATGCTCTCCATGAGTTTACACACTATCGAGGTTAAACTGATGGGTCTGTAGTTTGACGGTTGGCTAGCATCTCCCTTCTTGAAGATAGGAGTCACCTCTGCCTCACGCCAGTCTCTAGGAACGCATCCAGTCTGGATTACCCTGTTGAAGACCATGCACAGGTGCCGTGATACTTCACCATGCACTTCTTTCAACACTCTAGGTAAGAACCCATCCGGACCGGGGGACTTGTTTGCTTTTAATTCGATTATTTTTCTCTCGATTTCTTCTTGGGTGAAGACCATTGACTCCAACTTCTCACTGAAGGAGTCCAAAGGTTCGGGAATGGGACCACTCTCCTCAGAGAACACTGAAGAGAAGTACTCATTTAAGAGGTTAGCATTTTCTGCATCAGAGTGCATCAATGCTCCATCCTCATTCACCAAGGGACCGATCCTGCGTCGGATTGGTTTACGGCCATTCACATAACTGAAAAACTCTTTGGGGTTCTCTTTGCAGAGTCTAGCCACACGGACCTCCTCAGCACGCTTAGCCGCCCTTATTTTGGACTTCACGTTTCGATTCAGTCTTCTATGACCGTCAAAGTCCCCAGATGCCTTCGCTCGACGATACGCAGTTCTCCTCTCCCTTAGTAGGTTACGGATTTCCCGATTAAACCACTTAGGTTGAATGAACTTCTGACCTGTCCCCTTCAGAGGAATAAAGCGCGACTGAAGTTCCATGAAGGAAGACAAGAATGACCTCCACAGATCATCAGCACTCTCTCCCCCTTCTAGTTCCATTTCAGCAACGCTTTCACGAAGACCTGCAAAGTTCGCTCTCCCCATGTCTAATTTTCTATGCACCGGGGTCACGGACTCCATATTAGGGACTTTAACTGAAAATCTTATAAGCTTGTGGTCGCTTCCACCTATTTCTTCGTTTACAGAGAGGTCTTGAATGATGTCATCCTCTGAGGTGAGGACCAAGTCGAGTATGTTAGCACCTCTTGTTGGCTCCCTTACCCATTGAGTGAGGAATTCATCATTTACAAACTCCAAGAGTGGTGTGTTCTCGGCAGAGGGCTCTCTGGTTTCCCAGTCAACATGTGTGTTGAAGTCCCCCATAAGGATGCACACCCTGCCGTCCACTAGTTCACCCAGCAACTGGTATAGGTCCCTGTCCATCTCATTGAGTTGTCCAGGGGGTCTATAAAGCAGCAGGGTTCTGTATTTTGCAGTGCCTATTTCTAGGTCAACTCCAAGGAGCTCGTGGTTCGATGTGATGTTGCAGGTCATCGATTTGATGGAGTTCTTTACATACAACAGCACACCACCACCCCCTCTGTCCTCTCTATCTTTGTGGAAGAGTTGGTAGC
>JAWQEG010006640.1:0-22500 GCA_033782935.1 Petrolisthes cinctipes | reverse complement strand
TGTTTGTGTGAAGGAGTAGGGGTGGAGTGTGTGTGTGTGAAGGGGGTAGGGAGTGTGTGTGTGTGTGAGGGTGCAGGGAGTGTGTGTGTGTGTGAGGGGGTAGGGAGTGTGTGTGTGAGGGGGTAGGGGTGGAGTGTGTGTGTGTGAAGGAGTAAGGAGTGTGTGTGTGTGGTGAGGAGTAAGGAGAGTGTGTGTGTGTGTGTGAGGGAGTAAGGAGTGTGTGTGTGTGTGTGAGTAAGGGTGGAGTTCGCACTGTGCCAACCTCAGCGTCACTTGAGCCTCAAATTGGATGGAAATCTTGTGTTCCCTCCTTCAGCGCCACCGTCAGGGAGAGGATGCATGCTTCTGCCTAAAATAAAACCTCAGAGAGAGGTCTTGTGATGCTTGCTTCAGTCGCAGTAAAACAGTAAAAAAAATTCCAATATATAATTTCTATCACCTCTCCTCTTTAATGGTCGACTAAAGAGATTCATTAAGGCTTTTTTGTCTTAGTTTTTCATAGAATCTTTTAAAGGTGTCGTATCTTGTCTGCGAATTTGAGGGTTATTGTTCCCCCAAACTATGCCAGGAATCGAATTAATACCCAAAGGAATCTGTTCTGTACTTTAGTTAGGAGGAATAGCTATTGAAGGTAAACCCCCCCCCCCCCCAATTCGATCACAACAGATGACTCCCTTAAATTAAATCAACTCTAACAGGTTGAACTAAAGTATGTAATGATTTATGGCTGTCAAACTATTATGGGAACATTGTGTATTATAGTATGTTGTCGTCTCCCAAACCCAATCCTGAACCATCACTGTGGGCCGCCGTTCAGTAAGGATACTAGTCTCAAACACTGATATGGAGGGGGTTGGGCTAGAGGCTATGGTATTCGAGTGTACTGTACACCTAGCTGTGTAATACTGTACTTGTGTTCATTACCATTTCAGTTTTGTTACAGGTTAATGTGATTTATCTGATTAGTTGTTTATCAAGTTTAATTGTGAACTTGATATGACTTTCATGGATCTGGGTGAAAAAGATTAAAATTTACACACAGATTTTTTTTTAGATTCTGCACTTACCTTTAGTACAAGCTCCAATACTCAGGGGAACCTTGCCCCTAAAGGCCATGAAGTTAATTAAGTTACATTGATGTGAATGTACGAATGATTAAGTAGTCCTTATATAAGTCCTGGTTTTCTTTCATTTTAATGCTTTCAGGCTCAATGAAAACAAAAGGGGTAACCCATCCAAAATTACCTACACCTACCCATTTTGGGTATTTATTGAAAGAATTACCGTTTTGTAGCAGTGTTACCAGATCCGACTAGGTCCCAGTATTTTGGAGATACCCCCTACACTTCTATCCAGCAATCTTAGGGGAGAACCTTAGAAACGGAGGTTTTGTGTGGTGGGAAATCACGTATATATATATACTATTACGATTTTGTGCTGTTAAAAAGTCATACCAGGCTTGACCTGATCATACCTAGTATGAACAGGAACAAATAACTGGAACCAATCTGGGAATACAGGACCGAAGAAATGAATGGTGGGAGGAAGGAAGGGAGAGAGGTGGGAGGCGAGGCATGGCCGTCCGGTGTTTGGAAATTGGGTGAGGTGGCAGTCGGGTTCAACCACCAGTCAGAGTATAGTTATTTATAGTTAAAGGTTACAAAGATTTCAATGTACCAGACAGCAAATGTCTTATGACACTATTTGTAGAAGATAGTTAATATGAATCGGGGAGTAACTATACAAGAAGGTTTAGACTTGGACGTGTTGAAGGATGTGTTGGTTACTGGCCATAGTAGGTCCAGGTATTGAAGCAGTCTGATCACATTTGGCGTCTTTTTGTCGGTCATCGGATACGAAGATTGCTTGGGTGAAACCAAGATTTGGTGCGCGGTAGTGTTTCTGTCAGCCAAAGGGATACGAAGACGAGCCAAGCGTACAGCCGCTGAAACCAAGACCGTCTTCGTATCCAAGCAAGACAGGTCCAGAGCAGTGATTGGGGCAGCTTGCCTGTTGAGTGTTGAGTTTGGGAGACTACCAAGTCGTGTAGAAATAGCAACATAACAACAATGGCGGACCGCAATAAGTAAATATTATACATATGATGGATGTTAAGGTGCAAGAGGCTGTAAAATAGAGCCATTTCAGCACAAAATCGGTTTTCATGACACTAATTGCAGTTTAGGGCAGATTTAGAGTACATAAATATACGTTTATTCCTGATGGCACACGCAAGTGATATTATCTCGAAATGAGAGGCACACAAACACTTTAGTCCATGAGCTGGGCCTGGAATTTCAGTGTTTGTGTAACAAAAACTTGAATAAATTTCATGTGTACTTTCAGCAAGGTGGATGTCTGAAGTGTTGGGAAATGGTTGATGGACATCCCAGAAATGTAGCTAATCACCTTTTTGGCAGCCATCTCTAGTAAGTATCGTAAATTTTTCACCGAATATCAGGAATACAGTAAAAAAAATCATAAGTCTTCAACAAAAGAATCATAGAGACTTCTAGTTGGTCTCATCTTATTCGTTTCTTCATTCTGCATATTTTGGTGTACAAAACATGCAACTTAGGACACATATTCGCTTCATAATATGAGGAAAGTAAAGAAAAAGTAGGCCAATTTGTAGTATTTTGTTTCGACAATAATAATTATCTTTCGGCTCTACTCAACAACAATTTACGAACTTTCGAATATTTCGGCCCAATCCCACGCTTGACGACAAAAACAGGTCGTACGTATCCATGTCAGTTTTTGTCGGCCGATACCAAGCGTCCCCAAGACGGTCTTCGTATCCCAATCCTGCGCTTGGACGACAAAAAGACGCCTATTGTCATTAGGGGACCCTGTGTGAGTCTTGGTTTCGAATCCCAGTTCCCCCCGTCCCTCCCATACTGCCTGCTGGACGTGCTCTTATAAGGTCTGTTTCCTCTATGCTCCGTAGTCTTAATATAGATATAAGGGTTGCAGACGTCCCCCCAGGACCCCGTCCGTAGATGCTACCAACACCTGATGTGAGCTTTATACCTACTTCCAATTCGGAACTGCCTTAGGCGTCTTTTTGTAACCATTGTGGTGATGGAAGGGGGAAGGCAGTGGATAGTTAGGATGTATATACATCATCTCTACCACCACCTCACACCACCACACAAAATGGTAGGGGGTAAACAAAATGTGATCCAAAACAGATGGCCAAACTAGGACAGGAGTCCTACTCCCAGCCACACACCTCCTTTAGAAGAGTCTCCAATTACCTCTTATAGTCCCCCCAGTGGTGGCCGAGCACATAAGGCTCTGTGTGCTTAATGTCTTAGCGCAGCGGTTCGAATCCGTCTGGAGACACATACTGGTTTGGTTATATCCAGATTCTGTGGTGTGTAGGATTTGTTATATATATATGTACAGTCACTCATAAAAGTAAAGACACCCCCAGGCAAGACACCTTTTAACACTTGTGATATCGGTTCTGGTAACATTGTACCTGCCATCAGAGGTGGTGATGGTGGTGTGGTTGGTGTTTGGAGGAAGGTTGGTTTGCTCGAAACATCCTAACTCATACTTCGTCTCATCTATCATTAGCTACAAATGCGTCGAGCAAATCAACTTCATCTCTCAAGCGCCATCACTGACGTCACGCACACTGTTGCCAAAACCGATACCACACGTATAAGAAGATGACTGGCCTGGAGGGATCTTAATTTTTATGAGTGACTGTACTCTACTTAATACAAAATTAATTTGTTTGAAATATAGGTCGGAATTTAGCTTACCATCATCTAGTGCATTGACGACATTGTGCTTCGGTTTGCCCATGTAATTGATTTTTAATAATCTTAAACTTATAAGAATAAACTTAGAAGATGCACACATCATTCAGGTAAATTTGCCTCGCTTCTGCATTGTCACACTTGACTTTGACAGATATTTGTTGGTAATCTAACAAATATATCAACAGGAGATGGAATGCCATATTAAATATTTGATAAAATTTTTTTTACAGTAATACTAAGAATTATAATGTTGATTAATTTTGTCCATATTTTCTAAAATAGTTTGATTTATTTAACCTCCAATTATATACTGTACCAACTGTTATAAAAGTATGTCTTTTGAGTCATGTAATAATATTAACAATTTATTATAGGAAATAAAGTTCTTTATACTGTACTTGATGTTTTGCAAGATCCTACCTTATTGTATTTGTACTGTAGGTGATATTTTGTCACTAATATAGTTTTATAATAATGCTATCATAGGGTCTCGGCCTCTCTCTGTCTGAACGCTGCGAATTCCCTACATTCTCTGTCACACTACTTAAGAGTTTTCTGTTTGAAACTAATTTATTGCCCAGCATTTAACTTCATACAGCTCAGATATATCCCCTATCACCCATAGATTTCATACACTGCTAGAGTGACATAAGACCCACTAGGGCCTGCTGATGCCAATCTTAATACTGTATACAAGAAAGAGTATAATATTATGTAATGTCATCATGAGCCAAATTTGCCCAATAATTCGGTTTGCTACTTTGTGTATTCATTTGCTTGTGGCAAAAGAACAGTGGCCTAAATAGTCAAGGTTGTTCAATTTAAAAATATTACAGTACTGGTTATTTGTACATAATTATAGTACAGGCACAATCATCTCATCCTTAAGAATTGAAATAATGGTAAATCTCTACCACTAGTCAAAGTTTAGGGAAAATTAAATTCTCTGCCCTATTTTTATATCCTGCCTCATAATAAGGTGACACTAGAGAGAACCCCTAGTTTCCTCACTTCTTCAATAAGCCAGGCTTATTCAACAGAGGTGAAATGAGGTTCCCTACACAGATGGTATAAGGGTGAGGTGACCCCAATTCCCACTTTTGCATTTTTTACTGTGGAGGGAAGAAAATTATGATGCAGGGAAGAATATTATGATTGCATAACCAGTCATACTGAGGCCATATTTCTGTACAAACAGCATACACACTATGATGAAAGTGTTCTAGCTGTGGAGATGTGCTTAACTAATATCTTATTTAAGGACTTAGAGATCTATTTGGAAGGTAAAGATATCTTAGCCAGAGGCAGTGATAGGAGAGGAAGCTCTTCGCTTAATAGGTGGCTATATACTAAAAAATAATTGTAGAAACATATCCATATTTAGGAAATAAGGCCAGCAATTGTGACACTGTTTGCATAAGCAAATCATGAACTGAAATGATTAATAGAGGTAAGCTATACACTATCTCCCTTCAGATACATTTTTTCCTCAGTTGGTTAAAATGAGATAAATGTTTAAAGCAGTGTTTCCCTTCACCAATGGAAACACTGCTTTAGCTCACTTGCTTCTACAATAGAACGTATGGGAATTGATTTACCCAAAGATGTAGGGTTCTGTAAAATATCTGTGTACTTCAGAATGAAACATCTAAACAAAATCATTGAAAAAGAGAAGAAGGAAGAAAAATCTTGTAGACATATGAATAGGAAAATGACAAGCAAAATAAAGTTATGCTGTAACATAGCTGGGTAAAATGGGAGATGTAAAAAATTTGTTAAAAGTATTTTTCATAGCCATGTAATTTTGTAAATTATACCGTAATTTAATATATGCACTGTATATACAACAAAGTTTCTATTAATATCTTCTATTAGAATATGAGAGGGTTAAGATATGTAAGCTTGTCTAGAATACCGGTAACATATATTTAGTCATATACAGCGATGATATGATGGAAGGAGACATATATTAAGTAAGAGCTTGGTATGTTACAACTTACAAGTACGAATGATGATTGAATGCTTATTGTAGTGAAACGTGAATTAGGCGAGGGAAAATAATGAGTTAGATTGTCACTGCACATTCTCGCGATTAAGGTGTGGTACGGAGCAGCGCTCATCATGCCCTCCTCGTACAGCGACTACTTATTTATGATATTTTTTCCTTACTCGGGATATTCCATGCCCTGTTTTTGGTGCCAATCGCTTGCAAATCATATCGAGTTTGCTATATCATACATAAATATTAACATAGTAAACGAAATGCGAAATTGGAAAATACATTACTGCCGGAGCATTTTTCCCATAAGAAAATACATAGGGAGAGACGTATTATCATAACGAAGGTCATGACCGTCGTGTGTTTAGTGTACTGCGGCGCTGTATGATATGTTGGGCTCCCACGAATACACAGTTGATGGATTCCAGCAGGTTCCACTTCCTACTGGCTACTGCTTATTCTCTAAGCTGCTACACCGTCACAAATATTCCTACCGTCGTCGGGGCCTCATGGTTCGGAGGCACAATGTAGTCTCTGCTCGTTTGAGGCTTGGCTACCAGCCACCGTGGCATGTTGCTGGGATGCAGGGTGAGCCTCCCTTCACTGAGTGTGGCTTGTGCCGAGCGCTTCGTGCTGAGACTATAGAACACTATTGTCTGGCCCGCCCCACTGTCCGACACTTGCTGCTCCAGGGCCTGCCGCTTGATGTGCTTTGTCGACACCTGCTGAACCTCCAGGTTTTAGAGGAACTTCTGGTACGCCACCCTCTTTTTGGTGGATTTAAGTAGTCATAATGTAAATATTTGTCTGTATTTTCGTGTTTCATTCTGTTATGTTTCCGTGAGTGTGTGTGTGTGTGTGTGGTCGGTCATTTAAGTTTCATGGGTCCCGCCTACCCTTATGTTCTGTTGCCTGTCTTTTGATTGAGACCACGGCGCAATAAAAACAAAAAAGTATCTTCCAGGCCCAGTGTGGTTTTCTTTCTTCCAAATAACTTACTTTAAGATACTGAAACTCATCCATCATGATATGATTACGTTGAACACAGGCAGATGATAGTTAGAGGTGAACATCATTCCTTTATATTCTATAATTAGGAGACATGCAACACCTAATTATGCGAGGGAAGAAAACCAGATGAATGTGTGTTCACCTGGTGTAGAAATGTAGGAACGCTCACATGGCAATATTGACAAGATACTTACCGATATTACTTGATTACATAAGCTTTAAAGGGAGCACTTGTCGTCCTCAGATTACTCTCACTTGCAATGATACAGCTGTCTACCATGAAAAAATATAGCGACAACAAAAATATATTCATAACGATACAATAACTGTAATCGTCAGTGGTTGGTGCATGGACAACTTTAAGAGTTATGGATGGTAATGTAATAACTATTCCCCCGTCGTTTCCAAATAACCAGGTGGGTAAGAATTGCTATATGACTCACAAATAAAACATTAATTAAGTACTGTATCAATAATAGCTGGCGTGTATTATGTATTGCTACGTAAAGTCTGTATGACCTTTGGAATGTAGCACTACATTTGGAGTTTGATAAAAAAAAGATAACTCAATAAGGTGACAGTCGTCTTTATTGATTCATAACCTCAGGTGCTTTACTGTAATAATTCTCTCCCTCTCCAATAATATTACTGTATCACTGTTGAAACTTTTTCTCTCCAACCCAGCCCCTCTTTCCATGTGACTCGGTGGTGAGTAGTTCACATCATGATAATACGTGGTTTGGGGTTCAAAGATCTGGGTGGCTCAACATTGGCAACGCTAAGTGGTAAACGCAGAAGTGGAGCCAATTGTACTACACTGCACCCAGCCAGTTGGTGATTGCGCCAGGCCAGCCTACAGCTCATATGAGAGCACGGAAAAAAAATATAATAATAATAATAATAATAATAATAATAATAATAATAATAATAGAAAACTAAAAAAAATGTAGTTCTAATTTACCCTTAAAATATTTTGTATGCCTAATAATATTCTGCAGCCTTAACCCCTGGTAACTGATAAATAACTGTAAGTGACAGGAAGTAACACATTGGCAAATCCATTCTGAAGACGAAAATATGATTCTGTCTCTCTCAGACTCTCAGTATCTCTCTCTCTTTTCCACACACACACTTAATTAATATATTTACAGTGAAATCCACTAATAACAAAACTAAAAACACAATTTTTGGAACTGAATCTGGACAAGAAATAACATCCAAATATAATTTATATAATCGATTAATTTTAGACATGTAATTGTGGCAGGGGTATGAAATTTGGTACGAAATTACGGTACGAAATCTTATTTTATGGTACCAGTATGGAACGATTCTTTGGGTATGGTACGAAATGACGGTACGATATTTTAAGAGTGCGGAATTACTATATTTATTTTGTACCGTACCGTACTGCCACCCCTGGAGGTGCCCCGGGGCGCTTTGTGATCCACAACAAAGATGGCCACCCAAACAAACCTCTATACTGCGGTTTACTGTCTGATAACTACAATTTTACTATCCAACATGCAACATGAGTACAATAATTAATGAAATACAGTCAATAAGCTGACAATAAATGATAATATAGTGGTTCAATGGCATGTTAGAGGAATGGTGGTACTGCGTGAGTCGTCACTTCTTGTGAGCTGAGACGCCGTTTCCATGGCAGTGACAAGGTTTTGTTTGGAAGCGTACAAAGGCGTCTGAGAGCGTCCTGTAACGCTTTCGCACATCTCGTGGCTCGCGTACGCCTCTCTCGAACGTGCCCCTAGTAACACTGTTGAGTGTTGATCAGCTCATCAGCTTGATCTCAAGTTCTCAACTCTCTGTCTCTCTCAAGTCACGCCCCTTCCCCGCTCTCTCTCACAAGTCCCACATGACTTGAGAGAGAGGAGGTGAGAACAACCGTGTTACCAGCTCAAATAAAGTCTCTCAGTCAGGAGGGGCTCGATATATTTGTCCACAATAATCTATACTATAAATGGCAATCCGTCTCTGTTTGTCCTCTTATAACTCGAAAACGGTTACACCTACATCCAAAACCCATATATATTCTGAATCACCATCACCAGGCGCAGGTTTTGGTATAACGTAACATGACGTAACTCGACGTAAAAATTACGTCATCTAAAAAATTGGTTTCACTCCCAAAACTATATATTCTGAATCAGCACCACCGGCAAAGGTTTTTATGACGTAACATGACGTAACTTGATGTAAAAATTACGTTAAAATGTAAAATATTCTATTTATCGGTTAAAACCATAAAGAAGAGCTCTAAGGGAAATTTTCCGTTTGAGCTGCTAAAATCGCGCGCCAAATGTACCGCTCGAACAGAAGCTCGAACGGATTTTTTCCGTTCGAGCCGCTAAAAACGCTCGCCAAAAGTACACTCGCGGTCAGAAATTGTGTCATGATCCCTTGGCACGATGAATCGCAACTAGCCGAGTTTTGATTATTCAAACAACTGTGTGCTGTAGGGAGACGCACCGTTGTTCGAACCTTCAAAGCTAGGCTGTTTGTGATTCATCTTGCCAGGGGATTGTGACACAATTTCTGTCCGCGAGTGTACAGCCATGGCTGATAGTGCTGGACCAGGGTCCAAGGAGTGTTGGAGAGCAACTAGACAGAGTTGGAACAAGTGAATTTTCCAAACCATTCTCAACGTTGAGAGAGGTTTAGAAGACTCACTTTTTCGAACTCTGTTCAGTTGCTCTCCAACACTCCTTTGACCCTGGTCCAGCACTATCAGCCATGGCTGTACGTATGGCAACTGGCAAGCGGCCTGAGATCGCGGAATATTTTTAACTAACGCAACAAGACTGAAATGTTTTCACATATCATAAAGTTAATATTGACTATTTCTAAACTCCAGAGTGCATCTTTCCCGGGCAACGCCGGGTACCTCCGCTAGTATATAATAATTATAATGATATAAATGAAGGGAAATGACATAAAAGAAAACCAGAAAGACCTTATACAATAACAGAAAAGGATATAGTGATGAGGGACAACAAACACGAATAAAAAAGAAAATGAGGGAAAGTGAAAGAGAGAAAAGGGATGATTTGGGGTCCGAAGGAGTGCCACAAAGCATAAAGTATTGCCCTTAAAGCATAAATGCAGGCTCGATCACCACGCAATAAAAAATGTCAGTAAAAATTTGGATCAAGAGCCACAGATGAAACAAATAAAACTTGACTAATTGCTTGGCTGCGCAAGTGTGGCACGAGAGACAGGTGGACTCGTTGTGACTCGCCTTTGCCCTCAGCCAGCCAGCCCAACCCAGCCTACCTCCAGTCAGTCGCCAGTCGCGGCTACATACGCGTGAGGGCAATCCGTGGGTGAGGAGTGTGAGCGTTGCTGTCTGTGGTAGTGGCGTGACTGAACTCTGTGTATGTGTGTGTTTGTGGCATGTTGTTCTATCCACACACGCAAACAATACGAGTGGGGAGGGGAGTGAGTTTACTTCCTCACATCATCTTTGTCTCTTATTTCGCTAAACAAACTCGTGTTTATTTATGGCAGCGTGTAGCGAGTGTAAAACTATCATGCCCAGCATTTTGTTTACATTATTTCATGGTATGTGTTGAACTACACTATACGTACTGTAAATAAATACAGTGATTTTTATTTTGCTTTATAGAGTGTTGAACTAACAAACTCAATCTCGATGGAATAAAGGAAGTGTTTGAAAAAATAGAGCGATACTCTTGTACTGTTGTAAAATATAAAGCAAAACTTCTATTGTGGAAACCGTGTATTGTTGTTTACTTTCCGGTTAATGACGTAAGGAAGAGGAATGTTGAGATAACTTATCCCAATCATTGGTGTCACAGAGAATAACTTTTGAAACGACTGTAGCTCGTAACACACTACTGATCATCACCTGCTGAAGTTCACATCATAAGGTAACTAGGTTAACTAACCATTACATACGTTCAGTATCTCTTGCTTGCCTTGTGAAATATACTCGTGTCCTTCAAGACAATAATAATTACGTTTCTCCCTGAACTATAATGGACCAGAGAGAGAGAGAAACAAACAATTACTTTTATATTTGGGAAGGATTAGTATAAAGTTCCCACGCATATCGTGCGAAACAATCAGGCATCTATTTTCTCAACTATGATGGAAGAGAGAGAACAACAAACCACTAAGTTACTTGTAAAATAATTTGTGAAGGACTGTCACTTATATATTCCCGTCCCTAATATCACAACCAAGTTACCTAAACATAAATTAAGAACCAGTAAATCCCAGCTGTAAATCTAGTACCAGTAAATCCCAGGAGTAAATTTTAGCAAGGAAGAGTTGTTGTTGTTGTAACTATAGGATATAAATGTATCCCTCAAGACATCTGGTTCCAATCATAATGAGGTTAAATTAAGAAAGCAACTGAAAGACTGAATAAAGAGCCTTGACTAAAAATACATAAGGTAAGAGATATTTTATTTATGTGTCATTGTTTATAACTGTATGTATGTATTTATTTTTAATTTCTGTTTATACCTGCTTAATCGAGGCAGTAGTTAGTTGATTAAATCATATCAATATAAACACTTTTTCAGTGCTATCCAATTATAAGGTTATTCGGTTCTCTGGTATTGCATAAGTTAAAACAAAAGTATCGAACTGTTCCCATGTTGTTTACAAGGTCGGTTCGATCGGTGGTGGTACACTGGGGGTCAACAATTGTGACATGATCCGAGGCACAATATGAAGCTCTACTAACCGTGGTTCGAATAGCAGTGTTACGGGAGTATGGGAATGCGAGGCTGGTAGAGATTTTCATATTGTGTCTCGGATCAGGACACAACTATTGACGAATTTGACCCCCAGTGCTACTAGGCTACAGTTACAATATTGTCAAGTCACCAGTTCTAACACGTCACGAAATCACACAGTTTTTGCTTGTGTGTCTGACGTTGCCAAATTTATATTATATAGAAGCAATATTGTATCTGGGACCTCACTACAACTACCGGTGTGAGAAAAAGGACAACAGATGGCGTTCGTATCAATGTTTGTCTGACGTCTGTTTGAGTTTTTTTTTTTTTTTTTTATTAATTAATTGCGCCGTAGCGTCAATCAACAGGCAGGCAACAATACATACGGGTAGGCGGGACCCATGAAAATCCAATGACTACACACACACACACACACACACATCACGAAAATATAACAGAATGAAGCACAAGCATACAGACAAATATTTACATTATGAACTACTTAAATCCACCAAAACGAGGGTGGCGTACCAGAAGTTCCTCTAAAACCTGGTGGTTCAGCAGGTGTCGACAAACCACATCAAGTGGCAGGCCCTGGAGCAGCAAGTGTCGGACAGTGGGGCAGGCCAGGCAATAGTGTTGAGTGTGTTTGTGTTTCAATGCCATGTAAAGATGAGAACTATACACACTCCACCACAAACAATGAAGAGAATATTATTACACTGATGTCTTCTGGTGGCAACGAACATGACAAAGCTTTAGTTCTAGAGTATAGCCTATGAATGGCCCTATACAGTTATGGGATACATTTCAGAGCAGTACAATATCCTCGCTTTTGCCTCGAATAATTCTTGTGGGATATTTCTGTTTGAATTGTGGGATATTTCTGTTTGATTATTATTTTTTTTAAGCCCACTTGAGAGGTTTTAGCACACACACACACAGAGAGAGAGAGAGAGAGAGAGAGAGAGAGAACTAAGGTAATGACTCTTCTTGGGTCATTACTCCCACCTGGCCTCACCTCACCTTACTTTTCCTTCAATTTTTTTTTTTTTTGTATTTGTTTTCTAGATTTTCTGTGTAGGCCTATACCTATCCATCGGTTATTTATTTATTATTTATGTTGCCATTTAGATACCTGCTTGTCTATTTATCTGCCTATCTATCTTTGTATCTATTTATTTATCTGTCTGGTTGATTATGCACTTGCCAGTCTGTTTATCAAATTAATATATTTACCAATCTATCTATCTATCTGTCTGTCACCCTTTAAAAATATGCTACCAAACAAATTCCTCAATATTAAAGTTCCAGTCTGTCTCCAATTCCTATAATTTCTTCAACTTTCCCTCTCTTCTTTATATTTCCTTCCTGCTTGCTGTCTCACCTCTCTATCACCTTCTCCTGGCGCTATATGACCTCGCTGTTGCGGCACCTAATAATTATCAGTCAATCTTTAATCCAGTCTGTCTCTTATTGTAGTACCTTGGAGGAATGGTAGCCCTCCAGAATATTTATAGGAGGATACAGATTCCCCCACACATTGCCACACAACAGCACGTTTTACTTAGGGTGAGTGGGTGTTTGGAGGATTAAGTAGTATCCAATTCGTCCACAAACTTGGTGGCTCTGTTATCTGTTTTAGTGAAAGGGGTACATTGGAGCCCCTTGATTCCTCCAAAGTATGCCAGGAAACAGGATCAGATGAACAAAAAATAATGATGGCCTGTTGCTTGGAATAGGTAGGAGGAATCAACTTGCTCCAGATTTACTGACACTGTACTTTCCCCCTTATTATTAGAGAAAAGACTAAAACATTTGTCCTCAACTGTACATATTGATCCTTACAACGACATTAACCCTTTGTATTAAAGCTGGAATTAGTGATTTTTATCTCTTTTTATTTCTTCTTATTTTTTATTTTTTTACTATGTCAAGCGCTGGGGTTCCTGATGAAGCTCTCTATATTTTTCATTACCAAAAATATCCGATAATCATTTTTAGTCTTTCAAGAATGCAGAGAATTTTTAGCGCAAGTATAGCTGCATAAAGTGTGTGTGTGAGAGAGACTGTGACTGTGTGTGTGTGTAGCCTATGTTTTATGTAAGTGTGTGTGTGTATATGACGAAGCAGACGAGGAAGAAGAAAGGCAAAACAATGTAGCCTAGGAGGAGGGAGGGGAAAAGAAATAGATAGAGATATAGCCTAATATTATGAACATGTATATAGGTTTTGTTTAAAGAATATATACTGCACCACCACCACCACCACACAATATTGTTCCCTTTCCATCGTAGGTACAAAAATAGCAAATTGATAATGCAACTTAGAGCACGTTCATTTATCAAGCTCGGAACACTGTATAATAGCCTAGCCTAGCCCTGCCATACTCCTCCCTTGCCTACCACAGGCTACTCTTCCCTACTCTACCCTGACCTTTCCTACCCTATATATCCTATCCTACCCTACCCCTGTCATGACCCTGGATAGACCAATGACCTCTGACCTTTGTATCGGTAGTGGTGGTGGTGGTGGAAAAACAAAACAGATTAGGCTCATGTTAAAGACTGCAATATATAGGCGAGTTAACATATTACTCTTTCTATAACCTGTTTATAATAATAGTACTTGGTTGCTATCATTTTTGTTAATTAGTGTACAGGACTGAATGTATACTTTTACGTTTAGGCCTATCTTGTTTACATGCTTATAAAGACCCACCACTACAAGTATAATTATATACATAGAGAATAATTATGCATACATTCTTAAATTCCCCAATTAGAGATATATTTTTAAAGGTAAAGTAAGTTTTTAGTCAGTCATATGGGTACATTTTTTTTTCTTTTTTGTAAGTGTAGTGTAGGTAAACATAGATATGGTTGGTATAGATAGAGGTAGGGAATGTTATGGAGAGGAGGTATAGAGAACATGACTGATAAAGGCTCTCGTATATTTTGATGGGTGTTTTTTTTAGACGTGTGTGTGTGTGTGTGTGTGTGTGTGTAGCCTTGCATGTGATTTATTGGAATGTGTGTGTGTGTGTGTGTTTAGCCTTGCATGTGATTTAAAGGGAAATGTGTGTGTGTCGGATACAGTACATACATCGTCACCTGTGGTTTGTGTGTGTTGCCTCCAGTCTAGCCTGTGTGTACCGGTATGTTTTATTAATCTCTCTTGCTTGACTCATCCCTGCTGGCCTTACATAACACTCTATACCATATGCTGTATTTTATGGGGCTCAATTTCCACCGTGTTTTTTCCCTTTCCCATAACTATACGTACAGTACACATGGTTCTCTTATTTAAGGAACTGTTGGTCTGTTGCTCTTTCTTCCACTCCTACTCCTCCTACTCTTCCTCCCACTCCTACCTCCTCCTACTCTTCCTCCCACTCCTTCTTCCTCCTCCCACTCCTACCTCATCCTCCCACTCCTACCTACTCTTCCTCCCACTCCTACCTCCTCCCACTCCTACTTTTCCTCCCACTTCTACCTCCTCCTCCTCCCCCTCCTGTCCAGCTGTGTGGTTCACCAGTTTTCCTCCCCTCAAGCTCCATTTTTCATACTGATACCCTTCCTCTTACCCTGCCCTCCCTCTCCTCTTCCCACGGCTTACACAATCTCTCTCTCTCTCTCTCTCTCTCTCTCTCTCTCTCTCTCTCTCTCTGTTATTGATGACGTTTTGCTACTGTGTTTTATTATTTGGTATTTTATTTAGATCATATTGTCAGTAGTAAAGACTTTTCAAATGTTGTTTTCGTGTTTATTTTGTCAAGGCTTGTTCTGAGAGTTAATTAATATTAGGCTAGGCACCACTGTAGTAGCCTAATTCCTTACAGGTATTTGGGCCGTCCGTATGCAAGAACATTCATGGTGTATACGACGGCGTTGTACCGGTACGATATTTCTGTTGTTTGTCTATGGAGCCATCGTACCGGTACCACGCCATCGTATATACCGTGAATGTTCTTGCATACGACCTTTAAGATATATATATTTTTTTCTGGTTCATTTGCCTCAGTTCATGATTATTATTATTATTATTATTACTTTCCTATTCTGATGTTCATTTTATAAAGAATTAATACAAAACTTACACTGATACGTAAAGCAAATACTCAGAAATCAATAGCCTAACAATTTTAGATTAGTGCCTATAAAAAGGTGGTAGTGAGTCAAGTTTCGTTTTCGGGTAAGTCGTCGTGATTTTGTTTTACTATTATTATTGTAAATATATAATGCTTATGTTATTTTTTACCATAATTGAGTAAATAATTATAATGTGAAGAAATTGTACAGTATATAAACGGCAGGAGCCTTAAAATATTACAAATTACTCAAAATTTCCATATAGATGAAGAGTATTTGGGAAGGCAGTGCGGTGAAAAATTGGGCGGGAATTAAGCCGTGTTGCCAAATGTGGGGAATTTTCCCTAGACATGGAGAATTAGAGGTATCAATGGGGAAATCTTATGAAGTTTGTTTAAGAGTAAATGGGAAAATTTCTACCAGGCGAAATATCAAGATAATAAATGTGCAACCATCTTCAAGAGTAAACAGGGAATTATTGAGGTAAACAGGGAAATTGATTGTAAATGTACGATAATCTTCAAGAGGAAACAGGGAATTCTTGAAGTAAATAGGGAATTATATGGTAAATATACGACTATCTTCAAGAGTAAACATTGAATTTTTTAAGTAAACGGAGAAATTGATGGTATATTTGCGACTATCTTCAAGAGTAAACAGGGAAATTCTGATGTTGTAGTTGAGGTAAAAAGGAAAATTCTGATGTTTTTTAAAGTTGGGGAAATTTCGTCAAGCGCATCTGGCAAGTGGCAACCCTGATTCAGCTTTTTGACAGGTCCTCGTGGGATTGTCACACGTCTCGCCACACCGATTACTTTCGTTATTTACCACCTCTACGCATACTTGGCCTGCTTTTGCATCCCAGATTAAGGTAGCGTTTATATTATTGGCTTATATGGTTGTGTTTTGATCAATTTAACGCCTTTGTTATGGAATAAATAAGAGATAAGTGACTCGCCCGGAGTGGAAGGGTCGAAGGTATTAATTAATTAAGGTGGCGGTACACTGGGTATAATTATCAAGGAGTCAGTTGTAGGTGGGGCACAAGTTGGAATTCCCCTGAGTGCCAATATGACCACCAATCATCGGGTAGTGGTGAGGCAGGAATTGAGTCAGTGATCCAGTAACCCACTATGGCCTCGTTGTGGTAACATGGGGAAATAGTAGCTCTGTGCTGCCAGGTGTAATGGAATTTATTCAAATCGTTATAATCCTAAAAAGTGAAACTCATTGTACTATACGTACACCTTCCTTTACTAGGTAAATTTACAGAAGAACTGGGTTCACTATATTGTGTATTTTAGTATCATTACCTACTATTTTGGACCATTCTAAAACACTTTTATTCTATGGTGTTTCTTTCGGAGATGCCCCGTTTTCGAGATATGCCCCGTTTTACAAACATAATTTGAAAATTAGTCTGACCTGACCTAACCTAACCTAACCTAGACAACAGCAGACTACCGGGACCTAACCTGGGCAAACTACCGGGACCTAACCTAGGCAAACTACCGGGATATAACCGGTGTAAACTATCATAAAGTGACTTGGGCAAATTCCCAGGACCTAGCCGGATGTGGTAACACTGCGCGATCGTAGCCAAAAACCCAGTTATTCTGTAATAATACCCTTTAGTATATACAGAATATAAAAAAAAATATTCTAATAGCACATTGATGTGAAATACGAGAGAGAGACATATACTAAGCTTAGTTTATTTGGCAGCATGGCTATTATAGTGATAAATCACGAAGTCTGCCACAACAAGAACGAAGGCCTGGGAGGGTAAGGACTATAACATGCTACTCGCTTTGCTAGCAAAACTTGCATATCCGTCACACAGGTAATGGTTTGCTGGTGACTTTGGCTAGCGGTTAGCGACTAGTGAGAATCACAAATTTTATAGTTTCATACACATTTCTAGGCTATATACCAATTCATATACAGTTAATATGATACTATGAAATACAGAAAACAATAACAAAAAGCTATGCAACTAAAGGTACACTACAAAACAATTATAGTATATTAAAAGCTATGGTAACTATTAGACATAGCTTATTAATGAAGAGAAATATGTTCCTGTGTGCTACTTAAAGACAATTTTATAATTAGAAACATGAAACTATGTAAATATATATATTGTGGTCTTATTTATTCCACTATCTATAGTGAAAAAATTGAATAGGACAAATAGAATTAAGCACCAATAATGGGGAGAGCGGAGCTCTTATAAAGAATTACCGAAAATGAGTACTCGAGGCTTTGTTCACAAACATGTCTACTACTGCGATAGTCAAAGAAAAACTTAATATCTACTTCATATTGTTCATAATGCTTTAATAGATGTATAGAGTCAATTAACTACAGATAATAAACAAATTCATGTGTAAATAATTTGCACGCTTAATTTTTATTTGAGCGTTCTAAATGAAGAGCAGAACATGCTATTCATTTCTGGCAGCATGCTATCCACTTTTCCCAATAGTAAGATTCAGCTGCTTGCTAGTCATTTCGGATGGCAACACACAAGAGCGAGTACCAAAAGCAAGTAGCCTAGCATGCTAGTGAGAAATGTCTAGTGTGCCGCCACCTAAAGAACGTTCTTGGTGCATACGATGGCGTGGTACCGGTACAATGGCTCCATAGAAAAACAATAGAGCCATCGTATCGGTACCACGCCATCGTCAACAAACACCACTGAATTTCTTGCATACGACCCAATAATAATAACTCTCACCCATAACATTACTTTGTACTGTATGGTACTTTTATATTTAATGTTAAAGGGAGTAGTAGTACAGTGTTGGTAAATCTGGAGTAACTGATTCATCCAAACTATTCGAAGCAAGAGGCCACCATTATTTTTCTTAATCTGGTCTTGTTTCCGGGCATACTTTGGAGGAATCATGGCATTTCAACGTAACAAAAGTGAATTAGGCTACCCCCTTAATGTTTAACTCATGACTTCAGATCTTAGCAACATACGGTATAATAATGTCTTCCAGCATAAAATTAACCCATTGCTATATGTTTAGTTTATTGCATTTGCATATAATTCCAACTATATAATAGGCTATATTGTATGATGGTGCGGGAGTAGCCTAACAGGAATACCGTATGACTATAATAGGCTATGGTATGGTGCCACGTTACTAGTTATTTACTTATTTATTTCATTTATTTTTCCTATGTGGTGTGGTCTAGTGGTTAATTTTTCCAGGTCTTTCAATCGCTGGTCTTGAGTTCGATTCCAAGTTAGTGTTATTTGCTCATATACCGGTACTGTATATTTATTTACAATTCTAGACAGATACGTGGTTAGTAACGTCAGTTTATCTATACTGTAAATGGCGTTTATTTCTCTTTTTCTGTGTGTGTGTACCTATCCTTTCTTTCATTATCTGTGTGTGTGTGTGTGTGTGTGTGTGTGTAGATCCAAAAATTTCTTCATTTTCTCTCTTTTTAACTTGTTCAAATCGATCACGTGCATAACTTTGACTTACTTAAACCAGTAAGTTATCAAGGAATCGGAGACAACCAGGTCACCCAACTGAGCCAGAAAACACCTCACATACTCCGAGAGGCACTGTTTCCTGGCATAGTTTGGAGGAATCATAATAATAAACCTCCTCAGGCACACACGGCACCGGCAATATTATGTCCCACCCACCACCACCACCGCCACAACATTCATGACACCCTCTCCTTCTTCATCTCTAACCCTCTGTCTCTCTCTCTCATCGTTGGAGGAATCCTAATTATATACCTCCTCCGACACACACGGCACCAGCAATATTAGGCTATGTCCCACCCACCACCAGCAGTCCACCACCGCCTGCCTCGGCTACAACATTCACACCCTCTCCTTCTTCATCTCTAACCCTCTGTTTCTCTCTCATCGGACTCTCAGTTCTCCATCAGCACTCCCTTTGTTCCTCCTTATTGCCAATCCCACAGCCCTTCCTCTTGCACTCAGCGCTTTCTCACTCACACACACACACACGCTTACAAACGTTGACACACACACACACACACACTTATATATGGGGTAGATACACACATACACGCTCATAAACGTTGACACGCACACAAAATATATATGGGGCAGACACACACACACACTCGCAAACGTTGACACACACATACAGTTATATATGGGGCAGATACACACACACACTCACGGACGTTGAGACACACACACGCTCACAAACGTTGACACACCCACACACACTTATAAATGGGGCAAACACACAGACACGCTCATGGACGTTGAAACACACACACACTCACACACATGCTCATAAACGTTGACACACACAATTTTTAAGTGACAGCAACACGATGTAAACTGACAGTCCTTTTCATTACTGACCTATCATGGTATTGAGAAGACTTGACATTGCTTCAGGATAATTACTAATGACTATTATACCTTTGACAGAATACGATAAAATTATATGGTAAGTAAGAATAGGGTTTGCAAACTCTGTACTATACTTTAAATATTAAGAGAAAAACATAATGGGACTGTAATACGGTATGTGATCATTGAGAATTGGTGTATAAACTCTGTTGTATATCTTTTAATGTTAGGATGTTAATAGGCTACTAAGCTGAGGATGTTGGTCTCTGTAATATTTATTGCTTCATTAACTGCTCACTGTTATTCGATTCACTTTCATTTCTGCTCACTTTCATTCGGTTCACTTTCATTTCGGCTCACTTTTATGCAGCAGGAGGAGATCTGATCGTGACCCTATATATACCCGCGCCACAAGTATATACCTACCCGGTATATATAGAACCTAACCAAGTAAATCCTGTGTATATCCCTGACCGTGAGTGAGTGAGTGAGTGAGGTTGAATGAGCGACTTGAGGCTTCCCTGTGTTGACGGTGGTGGTGGTGGTGGTGGGGCAGGACCGATATTGCCTCAACATTTAGTGGGATTCCAACCCTTTTGATTTATAAGGGACGTAACCTGCTGTGGGAAATTTGGGGAGGGGTCTGATTCCTCCAAGATATCCCAAGCAAAAGAAAATCCCTCCCTCCACGTAAGACTGTATAGAGACGTGTTTTATGATGGAATTCGGAGGACTACGTGTGCTCCAATTTGCCCACAAAAGTTATTATATATACTTCCCTTTAGGGATGGGTATAGTTTTGGCATTTTTGGAAATAAGGGTTCCTCCAACTATTCCCAGCAACAGGCCACCATTATTTTTGTTACTTTGGTTCTGTTTCCTAGCATACTTTGGAGGAATAGAGGCACTCTAAAAGTTCCAAAAGTATACTCTCCCCTTAGGTGGAGTTACTGAGACGAGCTTACTGGTGGAAAGTCTGCCATTGTGTTATACGGGGGAGCTCCAATTCTGTTGTGGTCAGATTGGACAGAAGTTAATTTTTCTATAAACATTGTTAGGAAATGGACTGGTGGTCGGTCAGTTTGGCAGGCTGTTGATTTCGTGTTTTAATGCCCCTTTGGATTAGAGCTATCTCGACTACATATCCTACATGTATAATTATCACCCCTTGCAAAACATGAGCATATTACATTTCTTACATGGCATTCTTCCCCCATCAGTATTTGTTATTACTGTTATTATTATTTGTTATTACTGTTATTATTAGTTATTACTGTTATTATTATTTGTTATTACTGTTATTATTATTTGTTATTACTGTTATTATTATTTGTTATTACTGTTATTATTTGTTATTACTGTTATTATTTGTTATTACTGTATTTATTTTGTTCTCTTTCTCCAGGTATTTGCAGGGACCTGAGCCGTGTTGTGTGTGTGTTGTACCTGACCTGAAATGACTTGTGTTGGACTTACCCTGGAGTGACCTACCTGACCTGGATTGACCTGACCTGACACCACTTGGAAGAAGAGAGATGGACTTCCAGCAGCGAGGTATTATTTACAAACAAACCTTTCCGTGCACTGGTGATTCGTATTTGCTTTGCATCGTATATACTGTATATTATTAAAGGGGGGGTTCTCTTGTTGGTAAATGGGGGGGGGGCGGCTACTGATTCCTCCTAACTATACCAGGAAACAGACAGACAGACAGACAGACAGACGCCCTCAATGGCACTATAATAAGGATCTGTTGTTTCGTGGCATAGTTTGGAGGACTCGGTAACCTCCCAATTTTCTGTCTGGATGATCATGTGGGAGGAAGACGAGGAAGTAAAGTATATACGGTAGGGAAATAATGGTAGAAGAATGTCATACTCTTTATGTTATGTTATTCCCTTTACACTTTCCCTCCTCGTGATTTTTATGGTCGTCCAAGAGTTAAGGGGTCACTCTCCAAAATTAAAATAGAAGGGGTCTTAAGGGTGTTGCTCTCTCTCTCTCTCTCTCTCTCTCTCTCTCTCTCTCTCTCTCTCTCTCTCTCTCTCTCTCTCTCTCTCTCTCCTCTCTCTCTCTCTCTCTCTCTCTCTCTCTCTCTCTCTCTCTCTCTGTGTTTGTGTTTCATGCCAGTATCGAAGTCCATCTCATCGCTAACAACATTTATTTCTCTCTCTCTCTCTCTCTCTCTCTCTCTCTCTCTCTCTCTCTCTCTCTCTCTCTCTCTCTCTGTGTGTGTGTTTCATGCCTGTATCGAAGTCCATCTCATCGCTAACTACATTTATTTCTCTCTCTCTCTCTCTCTCTCTCTCTCTCTCTCTCTCTCTCTCTCTCTCTCTCTCTCTGTGTGTGTGTTTGTGTTTCATGCCGGTATCGAAGTCCATCTCATCGCTAACTACATTTACTTCTCTCTCTCTCTCTCTCTCTCTCTCTCTCTCTCTCTCTCTCTCTCTCTCTCTCTCTCCTGGGGTGAACGTTCGGACCAACCATGTAGAATATTGGCAGGCTGTACAATATCCTCTTCCCTTCC
>JAWQEG010006639.1:30000-34780 GCA_033782935.1 Petrolisthes cinctipes | reverse complement strand
GTGTGGAGAGAGAAGAAAGGGGGGGAGAGTGTGTTTGTGTGTGTGTGGGGGGGGGGGGGTGTGAGTGTGGGGAGAAGGGGAGGAGAAGGGGGGAGTGTGTGTGTGTGGAGGAGTGTGTGGGGATGAGAGAGAGTGGGGAGAAATATTATTATTATAGTTATTATTATTATTGTAGTTATTATTAATTTAGTTAGTATTATTATTAGTATTACTATTGTTATTACAGTAGTATTATTATTATTATTATTATTAGTATTATTATTAGTATTAGTAGTAGTAGTAGTAGTAGTAGTAGTAGTAGTAGTAGTAGTATTATTAGTATTAGTATTATTAGTATTAGTATTAGTATTGTATTATTATTATTATTATTTATTATTATTATAGTTAGTATTAGTATTAGTATTATTATTATTATATTTAGTATTAGTATTATTATTATTAGTATTATTAGTATTAGTATTATATTTAGTATTATATTTAGTATTATTATTACAGTATTATTATTATATTTATTATTATTATTATTATAGTTAGTATTATAATGATATATCCTGGTAATCTCACCTTTTGTAAATCTGGAGCAAATGATTCCTCCAAGTTCTTCCACGCAACAGAACACCATTAATTTTGTTCCTGTTGTTCTGTTGCCTGGTATACTTTGGAGGAACCAAGATACTCCAATGTCCCCAAAGTATATTTATTATTATTTTAGGGGGGTGCGGTAATAGGGGGACATGTTAGGGGGGGGGTTTAGGGGGGTGCGGGAGTAGGGGAACAGGCCTGGGGGGGGGGGTGCGGGAGTAGGGGACATGTTTGGGGGGGTGGTTAGGGGGGTGCGGGAATATGGGACATGCTTGGGTGGGGATTAGGGAATTGCGAGAGTAGGGGGACAGGCTTGGGGGGGGGGGGTTTGGGGGGTGCAAGAAATAGGGAACAGGCTTTCTACCCATCCCAAGCTTGTCCCCCTATTCCCGCACCCCCCTAAACACCCCCCTCCCAAGCTGTCCCCCTACTCCCAAACCCCCTAAACCCCCCCCCAAGGCTGTCCCCTACTCCTGCAACCCCCCTAAACCCCCCCCCCCAAAAAAAAAAACCCTGTCCCCCCTATTTCCACTCCCTCTGAATTTAACCCATATGTATTCTCAAACTATACACACACACATATACACACACAGATGGGCACTTCTGGGTTGGCAAGGGGACCCAACCAGGACCCACCGGCACTGTGGTACCCGACGAGAACGGTCCGAAGAGCCGCTAAAACGCTACAGCCGAAAAACCATCGTGATTACACTACCCGGCGACCTGACCGTATTTGATATTGATTACCTCAGTGTGTGGTGTAAGCATTCCTCGCTAACTTTGGTCATGTCAGCATACCTAGGAATCTCAATGTCCCTCCTTCACTTAAGATGTTGGGTGTTGCTCCTCAGGTAAGTCTCTGTGTGTCTGTGTCTCTTTCTCTGTGTGTAAAGTCTTCATTCCTAGCTAACTTTGGTCATGTTAGCATACCTAGGAATCTCAATGTCCCTCCTTCACTTAAAATGCTGGGTGTAGCTCCTCAGGTAAGTCTCTGTGTGTGTGTTTTGTGTGTGTAGTGTGTGTGTGTGTGTGTGTGTATTTTATATTACTGGTGTTTGATTGAGTATTGGTGTGTGTTTGAGTAGTTGTGTTGTGTGTGTTTGTTTATACTACTACTTACTACCACCACCAATACCACTACCAATACCACTACTACTACCACCACCAATACCACCACCACTACTACAACTACTACTACCATTACTATTACTACTACAACTACTACCACCAATACCACTACGACCACTACCACCAATACCACCACCACTACGACTACTACCACCACCACCACTACTACCACCACTACTACCACCACTACAACTACCACCACCACCACCACCACCACCACCACTACCACTACCACTACCACTACCACCACTACCACCACCACCACCATTCATATCACATAACAATAATAACAATAATAATAATAATAATATATATTAGTAACACACATATATTGCTGTCTCTATGATATAAAAAATAACAATATATGAGAAGGTGATATGAGGAAAAAATATTATTATTATTATTATTATTATTATTATTATTATTATTATTGAGAGGAAATGATTACTTTGTGTGTGTGTGTAGGTTTTTTTTTGTGTGTGTAGGTGGGAAAGTGTGTGTGTGTGTGTGTGTGTGTGTGTGTAGGTGGGAAAGTGTGTGTGTTTGTGTAGGTGGAAAGTGTGTGTGTGTTTGTGTAGAGGTGGGAAAGTAAGTGTGTATGTGTGTGTGCAGGTGGGAAAGTAAGTGTGTGTGTGTGTGTGTGTGTGTGGAAAGGGTATGTGTGTGTGTAAGTTTTTGTGTATGTGTGTGTGTGGAGGTGGGAAAGTGTAAGTGTATGTGTGTGTGTGTGTGTGTGTGTGTGTGTGTGTGTGTGTTTGAAAATAGCCTAGGTGCGTATTTCTTTGTCCAACTGTACATTGAAGTGTGTAAATATATAAATATATATATATATATATATGCATGTAACTGTACACATTTGTATTATAATAGACTGTATGTAGTTATGCCACATACATACATACATACATACATAAATACATACATACATACATACATACATACATACATACATACATACATACATACATACATACATACATGAAAGCCCCTTGTGTGTGTGTGTGTGTGTGTGTGTATCTATATATGTCTGTGTCTATGTGTGTCTGTGCGTATGTGTGTATGTATATGGCTATGTGCTTGTATCTACAGTATGCATTTGTGTGTATGTATGTATGTATGTGCATGTATGTATCTGTGTATGTATGTATGTAAGCATCTGTGTATGTATGTATCTATGTGTATGTATCTGTGTATGTATCTATCTGTGTATGTATGTATCTATGTGTATGTATCTATGTGTATGTATCTATATGTATGTATGTAGCCATCGTATCAGTACCACACCATCGTATACACCAAGACCAAGCAATGTTCCATACATACATTTTATGGTCCTAAGTTTTAAACCTCTTCACTTTTACTGTCGACAATATTATTCAAAAATGTGTGTGTGTGTGTTCCTTATAAAACTATCGTGTAATATATACTTTTCTTGTTTTTTCTGTGTGTGTTGTGTGTGTGTGTGTGTGTGTGTGTCCTTATAAAACTATCATGTAATATATATTTTTCTTGTTTTTCTTGTGTGTGTGTGTGTGTGTGTGTGTCTGTGTGTGTGTGTGTGTTTGTTTGTTTCTTATAAAACTATCATGTAATATATACTTTTCTTGTTTCCTGTGTGTGTGTGTTTGTGTGTGTTCCATATATATTTTCTTTTTTCTTCTGTGTGTGTGTGTGTTGTGTGTGTGTGTGTGTGTGTGTCTTCTTGTAAAACTATCATGTAATATATACTTTTCTGTTTTCTTGTGTGTGTGTGTGTGTGTGTGTGTGTGTGTGTGTGTGTGTGTGTGTGTGTGTGTTTGTTTCTTTCTTATAAAACTATCATGTAATATATACTTTTCTTGTTTTTCTGTGTGTGTGTGTGTGTCTGTGTGTGTGTGTGTGTTCTTATAAAACTATCATGTAATATATATTTTCTTGTTTTCTGTGTGTGTGTGTGTGTGTGTGTGTGTGTGTGTGTGTGTCTGTGTGTGTGTGTGTGTTCTTATAAAACTATCATGTAATATATATTTTCTTGTTTTCTCTGTGTGTGTGTGTGTGTGTGTGTGTGTGTGTGTGTGTGTGTGTGTGTGTGTGTTCTTGGATAAATATCATGTACTATATATTTTTCTTCTTTTTTCTGTGTGTGTGTGTGTGTGTGTGTGTGTTCTTGGGAAACTGTCACAATATACCTTTCTTATTTTCTGTGTGTGTGTGTGTGTGTGTGTGTCAACTTTCACACACACACACACAAACACACACGCACACCTTCAACAACCCAACCCAACCCAACCCAACTCTTCATCTCTTCTCACAGCAAGCACACTCTCTGACTATTCCATTCTTTTGTTTACGTTTCAGTCTTCAGGCTACTCCTACCAGCCTCCCGCCTCTTCCAGCCGCTCTCCCTTAACTTACCAGACCAATAGACACTCAAAACCAACCACAACCTACAGACCCAAGTATGAACCAACCACACAAACACCTAAACAACACACAACCTACAACCAGTCGACACAGAGACGGAAACAGAGTGGGTCAAAATCATCTTCATCTTCCTCTCGTTCTAATTCTCGCTCACGTTCCTCCTCCTCCTCCTCCTCTTCCTCGGCTCCTCCTGCTCCCTTCTCCCTTCTTTATCAGTAGTTCCTCCACTTCCTCTTCTCCCCAATCGGTGTTTAGTTCACAGACACAACGTTCTAAGCGACCACCTCAATTTAATGGAAGGTCGAGCACATCTTCATCATCATCTTCACACCCTCGACCTAAGACTTTTGACAACAACAGGTCCTCCTCAAGTGAGAGGGACATATTCTCCTCCTCATCCTCAAGCAGCTCACGAAGAAGACAACAACAACAACAACAACAACAACACTACTTTGGAAGCTCCACGTCAAGGTCATCTGAATCGAGGGAAGAGGAAACAACATTGGGTCACTTCTCAAGAACCCACAATAATAATAATAATAATAATAATAATAAACATAGATTCTCCTCGTCATCCTCCTCTCGTTCATCTCGTAGCCAGCAGCATGGGGGGGGAAGGGGGCAGGAGGGGGGGGTTTCAGGGGGCAGTTCAAGGGGTCGTTCGTCG
>JAWQEG010006639.1:0-22500 GCA_033782935.1 Petrolisthes cinctipes | reverse complement strand
CATCATTATCATTATTATCATTATCATCATTATCATTACTATTATTATTATCATTACTATTATTATCATCATCATTACTATTATTATTATCATTACTATTATTATTATTACTATTATTATTATCATCACTATTATCATTATTATTACCAAAACTATCATTATCATCACCATCATCATAACAAGGCATACTACTATCATTATTATTACCATTACTATCATTACTATTACTATTATTACTATCACCACCACCACTACCACTACCATCAATACCAACCCACACAGGTCACGTAGGCTGGGGAATATCCTGGTATATAAACGGTCTCCTCATCCCTGAAATCAACGTGGTCCGAGGTAAGACTTATACCTTCGTAGTGGAGGGAGGCTACGACCCCGAGAGGCCTGCCAGGTACCATCCCTTCTATATCACTGACGACCCGGAAGGAGGATATGAATTTAAAACGCCGGCCCAGAGAGATGTGAGTTTTTTTGGTTTGGTTTGGTTTGGGTTTTGTGTGTGTGTGTGTGTTTGGGTTGGGGTTGTGTGTGTGTGTGTTTGAGAGAGAGAGAGAGAGAGAAAGGGGGGTGTTGGGGGATTGAGGGAGTAGGGGGGGGGGTTGAAAGAAGAGGGAGGGGGGTGGGTGGGGTTTGAGGGAGTAGGGGGGGGGTTGAGAGAGAGAGGGAGGGGGGTGGGTGAGGATTGAGGGAGTAGGGGGGTTGAAAGAAGAGGGAGGGTTTTTTTTTTGTAGGGGGGAGGGGTGGGGGGGTTGAAAGATAAGGGAGGGGTTTTTTTTTTGTAGGGGGGAGGGGTGGGGGGTTGAAAGAAGAGGAAGGGGGGTGTTAGGGATTGAGGGAGTAGGGGGGGGGTTGAAAGAAGAGGGAGGGGGGGTAGAAGATGGGGTGAAGGGGTTTGTTCTAGGGGGTGATGGAAGAGGGGGGGAAGAGAGGGGGGGGTACGAATTGTGTGTTTGTTTGTGTGTGTGTGTGTTTTATAAGACGTATGATAACTTGTTTGTGTGTTTGTTTATTTGAGTGTTTGTTTATTTTTTTATTTGTTTGTGTTTATTTATTTGTGTATTTGTTTTTCCAGCGTACTCATGTGTTTGTTTATTTGTTTATTTATTTGTATGTGTGTTTATTTATTTATTTGTTTATTTATTTGTTTATTTGTTTATGTTTATTTATTTGTTTATATGTTTATTTATTTACTTGTTTATTTGTTTATTTATTTGTTTATTTATTTATTTGTTTATCTATTTATTTGTTTATTTATTTATTTACTTATTTGTTTATTTATTTACTTGTTTATTTATTTACTTGTTTATTTACTTATTTGTTTATTTATTGACTTGTTTATTTATTGACTTGTTTATTTGTTTATTTATTCACTTGTTTATTTATTTATTTGTTTATTTATTTGTTTATTTATTGACTTGTTTATTTATTTATTTGTTTATTTATTTATTTGTTTATTTATTTATTTGTTTATCTATTTACTTGTTTATTTATTTATTTACTTATTTATTTATTTGTTTGTTTATCTATTTATTTGTTTATTATTTACTTGTTTATTTATTTATTTGTTTATTTATTTGTTTATTTGTTTATTTATTTATTTGTTTATTTATTTATTTGTTTGTTTACTTGTTTGTTTATCTATTTATTTGTTTATTTCAGCGTACTCGTGTGTTTGCTGGTGTGGGTCAGGATAGGGATGGTAGTGCGGTCCCCAATGCCTTCGGCCGTTTGTGCGAATGGTCCCCAAACCCTAACCAACCCACTGCTGACGCCTTCGATTCGTTCGGGGGCTACCAACGCACTCTGACCTTAGATTGCCAAGAAGGTCAACCGGGTATATTGCAATGGACTCCTGATGCTGAGACCCCTGACCTTGTTTATTATCAGGTATGGGGTGTGTGTGTGTGTGTGTGTGTGTGTTGGTAGTGTGAGGGTAGGTAGTAGGTGTGTGTGTTAGGGTAGTAGGTGTGTGTGTGTGTGTTTGTGTGGGTAGTGAGGGTGTATGTGTGTTTGTGTGGGTAGTAGGTGTGTGTGTGTTTGTGTGGGTAGTGAGGGTGTGTGTGTGTTTGTGTGGTAGTGTGTGTGTGTGTTTGTGTGGGTAGTAGGTGTGTGTGTGTGTGTTTGTATGGGTAGTAGGTGTGTGTGTGGGTAGTGAGGGTAGTTAGGTGTGTATGTTTGTGTGGGTAGTAGGTGTATGTGTTTGTTTGTAGTAGGTGTGTGTGTTTGTTTGTAGTGAGGGTGTGTGTGTTTGTGTTTGTGTGGGTAGTAGGTGTGTGTGTTTGTTTGTAGTGAGGGTGTGTGTGTGTTTTTAATCCATGTACAGTTGGACACATGAATGGGTGGTACAGCCCAAGTGAAAGATGGTCAATTTCTGCCAATATCAAGTTCCTTATTAGTGCCAAATAGGAGACATCATCAGGGACAGAAGTCAGTATTGAAGATGGTAATAAAAAGCAACTACCTCATAATAGACACTGGTTAGGTTAGGTTAGGTTAGGTTAGGTTAGTAATTAGGAGGGGCAGAAGTCAGTATTGAAGATGGTAATAAAAAGCAACTACCTCATAATAGACACTGGTTAGGTTAGGTTGGTAATTAGGAGGGGAAGAAGTCAGTATTGAGGATGGTAATAAAAACCAAGTACCTGATAATAGACATTGGTTAGGTTAGGTGGGTTAGGTTAGTTCAGGTTTGGTTAGGTTAGGTTGGTAATTAGGAGGGGCAGAAGTCAGTATTGAAGATGGTAATAAAAAGCAACTACCTCATAATAGACACTGGTTAGGTTAGGTTAGGTTAGGTTGGTAATTAGGAGGGGCAGAAGTCAGTATTGAGGATGGTAATAAAAAGCAACTACTTGATAATAGACACTGGTTAGGTTAGGTTAGGTGGGTTAGGTTAGGTTAGGTTAGGTGGGTTAGGTTAGGTTAGGTTAGGTTAGGGTGGGTTAGGTTAGGTTAGGTTAGGTTATGCTGGTAATTAGGAGGGGCAGAAGTCAGTATTGAGGATGGTAATAAAAACCAACTACCTCATAATAGACACTGGTTACTCAAATGGGACAAGTATCTTTCACCTGGGCTGTACCACCCATTCATGTGTCCAACTGTACATAGATGTGTTTAAATGTACTATATATTTTAATTGTAGCCCTGTGTGTGTGTGTGTTTGTAGTGTGTGTGTGTGTGTAACCTATCTATAGTTTTGTGTGTGTGTGTGGTTATGGTGTGTGTGTGTTTGTAGTGTGTGTGTGTGTGTGTGTAACCTATCTATAGTTTTGTGTGTGTGTGTGAGTGTGTGAGTGTAGTGTGTGTGTGTGTGATTATGGTGTGTGGTGTGTGTTTGTGTGTGTGTGTGTGTGTTACTACTAATACAATGTTACCACCACCACCACTAATAATAATATAATCATTGTTACCACCAGATCAATACAACCTTTTTACAACATATATATAATACAGTGTTACCACCACCACCACCACCCACTAATAATATAATCATCATCATTGTTACCACCACAGTGTTACACCCATCGTTTCCTGGGCTGGAAGATCAACGTACACGATGGTTGTAACGAAGGTGTTATAACAGCATCGGGGTCAAACCAACAAGCAACCGTAGTGTTACCAGATACAGGTACGAAATAAATAATAATAATAATAATAATAATAATAATAGAAATAGAGAGAGAGTTATTATTATTTAGGTAATAATAATAATAATAATAGAAAGAGAGAGAATTATTATTATTTAGGTAATAATAATAATAATAATAATAATAATAATAAAAATAAAAATAAAAATAATAGAGAGATAGAGAGAGAGAGAATTATTATTTAATTAATAATAATAATAATAATAATAATAGAAAGAGAATTATTATTATATAGTTTATTATTAATAGAGAATTATTATTATTTAGTTAAATAATAATAATAATAAAGAGAGAGATTTATTATTATTTACGGTAGTTAATAATAATAATAATAATAATAATAGAGAAAAAGAATTATTATTATTATTATTTATATTGTTACCGGTAGTAATAATAATAATAATAATAGAGAGAATTATTATTATTTATTTAGTTACCGGTAATAATAATAATAATAATAATAATAATAATATACTTGTAAAACTTATATTGTTACTTATACCATCAATTATATGACTTATACTGTTACTTATGTCACTTATTCTATACTTATACTATTACTTATATCACTTATACTGTCTTAATTATGCTGTCTTGTGTTACTTATACCTACTTGTGTCACTTATACCTACTTATGTCACTTATACTGTTACTTATACCACTTGTGTCACTTATACTGTTACTTATACAACTTATGTCACTTATACTGTTACTTATACCACTTGTGTCACTTATACTGTTACTTATATCACTTATACTGTCTTGTGTTACTTAAACTGTCACAAAAATACCATACTTATATCACTTATACTCTCATAACAATAATATACTTATAATATACTTATATGATGATAATATATAATAATAATAATAATAATAATAATAAATAATAATATTAATTATTATTATTATTGTTATTTTAATAAAACATAAATAATTAATTAATTCGTTTAATTTTCGAGTTTTTTCTGTTTTTTCGTTTTTTTTTTTTTTTTAAGGTTTTTGGTTTTATTTTTCTATAAAAATTTTCTAGCATGTTAATTAATTGTCCTGAATAATTTTGTCCTTGATTAATTAATGTCCTGATTATTTTTTTCTGTCCTTCCTGTTCTGTCTCTTTGTGATAAAAAAAAATTATATATATATTTTTATGAAAAATTTGACAATGAAAAAAAAAATTAATAAAAAAATTATATATTTTTATGAAAGTTTTGGCAATGAAAAAAAAAATATTGCATTAATTAAAACTGAAATAATAATAATAATAATAATAATAATAATAATAATAATAATAATAGTAATAATAACTAACTTTTCATGTTACATTTTTCATAATAACATATTGTATTACATTACAATTACACATTATTACAATTACATACTGGCTGTTATTTTTCCTTAATTCTTATAATTATTTCCAAAAATATGCTTCTGGGGTATAAAGTTTAACAATATTTACAAATTTTACAATATATATATTATATATATATATATATATATATATATATATATATATATTATAATATATATATATATATATATATATATATATATATATATTATAATATATATATATATATATATTATAATATATATATATATATATTATAATATATATATATATATATTATAATATATATATATATGTATATTATAATATATATATATATGTATATTATAATATATATATATATGTATATTATAATATATATATATATGTATATATATATATATATATATATTATAATATTTTTTTCATAATATTCTAAATGGTATAACTATATTAAGTTGTTTTTTTATTTATATTCATTGATATTATTATTTTTTTTATAATCGCTAGTTAATCTTTTGTTTACATTCGTTCGATTTTTTTTTTTTTTTTTTTTTTTTTTTTTTTTTTGTTCAGGTGAGCCAAGGAATTACAGCATTCAACTGTACGACTCGAATCAAAATAATCCTTTCATTGTGTTTTATTTAACCCAATTTTTCCATCCCTAATCTCCTAATCCTTCATCCATTCTCCCCCACTCCCCCCCACCCCCCACCCCACCCTCACTCTGTACGATGGTGGTGTGGTACGATGCCTGTGTGGTGTGGTAAGTCATCGTATCAGTACCACCTGTGTGTTCTTGCATAAAGACCAAATGTAGTAATAGTAATAATAATAATAATAATAAATAATAGTAATAATAATGATAGTAATGGTAATAATAGTAATAATAATAATAATAATGATAGTAATAATAATAAGATAATAGCAATGATTGTTATATTAGTAATAATGCTAATAATAATAATAATGATAGTAATTATAATAATAATGATAATAGTGATAATGATAGTAATAATAGTAATAATGATAATGATAGTAATAATAGTAATGATGGTAATAATAATAATAGTAATATGATAATAATAATAACAATAATGGTTGTAATAATAATAATAATAATAGTAGTAATATCAGATTAAAGGTCCGTCCACACGATCGACCAGTGCTCGCGAACATAAGCGAGCTGTTCGCCTGTTGACGGGCTTACCGCTTGTGTACACGGCGGGCACACTTGTTGTTGTGTCCAAACGAACGTGTCCGACCAGTCACAGCCGGGCAGGACCAGGCTAATTAAAAGAAAACAGTTGGGAAGTCATGTGACAATATTACAGGAATTAAAAGCTGGGAATAAGAATGACTTCATAAAGTACAAGAGAATGGACCCAAATACATTTCACATGTTGCTCCATTGCCAGCGATAATACTGACAACCACGGCCCCTTGGCTCCAGTGTTCGGTGAATTCGAACCACAACCAGCACGGGCAGTGTGTTGGTGTGCTCGCGAACACAAGCGGTAAGCCCGTCGACAGGCAAACAGCTCGCTTGTGATCGCCAGCACTGCTCGATCGTGTGGACGGACCTTAATAAACAGACTATTACCTATGGACTATTTCAATAATAATAATAATAATAACAATAAAAAAATAATAATAATAATAACAATAATGATAATAATAATAATAATAATAATAATAATAATAGACTTCTAACTATGGACTATTTCAGACTATGACTACTACTACAACGACGACTACTACTACGACCACCACCACGGACCCCCCCAACACCCCAACCCCAACCCCCACACTGTCGCTGCCCCCCACTATAACCAAATACCCCCCCAAAGACGTCGACCCCCTCCTCCATCCACCCCCGACTTTGAAAATTTCCCCCACTTCGATATGGACTTGGGGGGTTTTGGGGCACCAGTTAGGGGCCCCCCACCTCGCCCCCTGCCCCCCCTGCCCCCCCTAGGAGCCCCGGGGTTTACTTTCCCAAAACTCCCCAATATCAAAAGTTCCCAGACCTTAGTAAACACGTCATTGTTTACGAATTTGGCTAATGGTGGTAGTATAAACAACAACAAACAAAATAATAACAACAACAACAATGACTACAACAACAATAACAACAAACAAAATAATAATAACGATGATTACAACGACAAAAATAACAACAACAAACAAAATAACAACAACAATGACCATAACAACAAACAAAATAATAATAACAATAACAGCAACCAACAAAACAATAACAACAACAACAACCAACAAAACAATAACAATAACAATAACAACAACAATAACAACCAACAAAACAATAACAACAATAATAATAATAATAATAATAATAATAATAAGGAAATAATAAAAACCGAGGAAAGAAATAGAGAGAGAGAAAGAGTAATTAAAGAGAATGAAGAAGAGGAGAAAGATAATTATCCCATTCGCCCCCTTCGAAACAAATACCCCTTTTCTGCCCCCCCTGCCCCCACCTCTCCTGTTGTGGTGGTGGGGGGTGGAGGAGGAGGGGGTATTTCTCGTTCCTCCTCCATCCCCCCTACTCCTCCTACCCCCACAACCCCCACCAAACCCAAGCAAATATATTTTCAATCGACCGGTAGTATTTCTGACACACACACACCCAGTACACACACACACACACCCAGTACACACACACATACACCCAGTACACACACACATGCACCCAGTACACGCACATACACACCCAGTACACACACCCACACACCCAGTACACACACCCACACACCCAGTACACACACACACACATCCAGTACACACACACATACACCCAGTACACACACACCCAATACACGCACACACACATCCAGTACACACACACATACACCCAGTAAACAACAACAACAACAAAACAAACAACAACAACACATAAGTCGAAGAACACAACATCAACAACAACACATTAGTAGACAGACCCCTCCCCCCCACACTACCCCCCAGTCCCAACAACACCCCCCACACCCCCACACAACTCCACCCCAACCCACTAGGTCCCCCCCACCCCCCCCACCCCCACACTCTTCATTTCCCAACCCCCCCAGACCAACTAGACACCCCCCACCCCCCAAACCCACACGTTCCCCCCTACCCAACGCCCCCAAACACACACACACACCCCTACCCAACGCCCCCAACCACCCCAAACCCACACGCTCCCCCCTACCCAACCCCCCACCCACACCCAAACACACACACACACACACATCACTTCCTAACCCACCCAAACCCAAACACACACACACACACACATCACTTCCTAACCCCCCCACACCCAAACAAACCACACGCTCCCCCCTACCCCCTTGGACCTCCCCCCTCCCCCCAAATTCCCAAGTGACCCTCAGTGAAACATTTGACCAGAATTTCGGTTTTGATCCTGAGTCGGTTGTTTACGAATCGGATTTCCGGCCCATTAAAGAAGTACCACCGGGTCCCTTACTCGCATTTGAGGTGTCGTCGTCTGATGTGATGCCTGTCCGCGCCCCCCGTCCCCCCCGGCCACCCCCTCCCGTGTCCCCCCTTCTCCCCCCTCCTCCCCCAACACATCATCTAGTCGCCCCACCTCCCCTACCGGCTGGTCCACGAACTACGTCAAGACAGCAGTCATTAAAGTTTGCCCAGCGACATGTCCTTCTCGACCACCACCATCACCACCACCACCAGGAAGTCAGTCAGAGGGAACAGAAAGCTAGAGTACCCAGTTTATTATTTCACGAATCAGTACATGTTGGTAATGAAGGAAGGGTAACGAGTGAATTAGGTCAGAAATCAGTTGATCTTGGTAATGAAGGAAGGGTACCCAGTTTATTTCTTGGTAATGAAGGAAGGGTAACGAGTGAATTAGTAGATAAATCAGTTGATCTTGGTAATGAAGGAAGGGTAACGAGTGAATTAGGTAAGAAATCAGTTGATCTTGGTAATGAAGGAAGGGTAACGAGTGAATTAGGTGAGACATCGGTAAATTTTGGTAATGAAGGAAGAGTAACGAGTGAATTAGTAAATGAAGGAAGGGTAAAGAGTGAATTAGTAAATGAAGGAAGGGTAAAGAGTGAATTATTAAATGAAGGAAGGGTAAAGAGTGAATTAGTAAATGAAGAAAGAGTAAGGAGTGAATTAGTAAATGAAGGAAGGGTAACGAGTGAATTAGTAAATGAAGGAAGGGTAACGAGTGAATTAGAACATAAATCAGTTGATCTTGGTAATGAAGGAAGGGTACCAAGTGAATTATTAGTTGATCCCGGTACTGGCCCAATACCTACCTTACCAAGAGCGAGATTACCAAGTGTATTAGTGCATAAATCAGTGAATCTAGGTACTGGTCCAATACCTACCTTACCACTACCAGTACCAATGGGACCTGTAGTGCCTTTACTCGGTGGTGGAGCTTCGAATAAACCACTTAATTTACTCAAACCTAATAATATTTGGTCTCGTAAAACAACCACACCTTATTCTTCTGCCCCCCCTCCCCCCAGGTCCCATTCTCTTGCTCCCCCCAGACCTCATTCTTCTGCCCCCCCTCCTCCTCCCCCCAGGTCCCATTCTCTTGCTCCCCCCAGACCCCATTCTTCTGCCCCTCCTCCTCCCCCCAGGTCCTATTCTCTTGCTTCCCCCAGACCCCATTCTTCTGCCCCCCCTCCCCCCAGGTCCCATTCTTCTGCCCCCCCTCCCCCCAGGTCCCATTCTCTTGCTCCCCCCAGACCCCCCCATTCTCCTGTCCCAAAACCACATTCTCCTCCTCCTCTCAAATCACATCCTGCACCCCCCAGACCCCATCCTCCTCCCCCCAGACCCCATCCTGCCCCCAAACCTTCCCTCTCTGTACTTCATAATGTGCCATTGGGGAGTATTAAACGTTCGGGTCGTCCCCAACCCGAGCGTAGGTTAGTAACGACCCTAATAGCACTCCCTGATGACTTAACCATACCCGTACCTCAACCAATGGGTCCCGATAAATTGCAACCACTCCTGCCCCTACCCCCAGGCCCCAGCCCCACCTCGCCCCACTTCTTCACCTCAGACGGTCGCCCCCTCCCCCCCGACTCCCTCCCTGCCCCACCTCGGCTGCTGGTAGGGGGGCAACGACATCACTCCTCTGCCACCCTCACCAACCGACCCCAAACCAGACCCTACCAAGGAGAGTACCCACCACCGATACCACAGAACATACCACCCTTAGCACAGTTTACACCACAACAACAACAACAACAACAACAACAACCATTTAGAAGGCCTAGTATTACGTTACCACCACTACCACCATCACCTTCTGCGACTGCTACTGCTACTGCTTCGGGTAGTGCCCCTAGACCAATACTCCTGCCAGCGCCACCTCAGTTCATCATCCCTACTGCTACTACTACTGCTACTACTACTACTACTACTACTATTACCAACACCAAGGGCTTCTCTCGTCGTCATCGTGTTACACCATCACCATCTTCTTCAGGAGGAGTAAAAAGGACCCCATCTACCCATCTACACTCAGCCCCTTCTGCAGGTGTAAAGAGGACCCCACCACCCCATCCACACTCAGCCCCTTCTGCAGGTGTAAAGAGGACCCCACCACCTAGACCACACCCATCTGCCCCTTCTACAGGAGTAAAGAGAACCCCATCTTCTTCTTCAGGAGTAAAGAGAACCCCATCTACCCATCCACACCCATCTGCCCCTTCAGGAGTAAAGAGAACCCAATCTTCTTCTTCAGGAGTAAAGAGAACCCCATCCCCTTCTTCTGGAGTTGATAAAACCCACCTTACTATTCTGAAAGATGTGTGGGCTGCCCTGACACACAGCTGACCTTCCTAACCACAACTACAACAACCACAACTACAACTACAACAACTACAACAACCATAACCACCACAACTACAACCACAATAACAACTACAACCATAACCACAACCACAAAACCACAACCACCACAACTACAACCACAACCACAATAACCACAACCACACCAACCACAACCACAACTACAAAAACAACCACAAAAACAACCACAATAACAACAACCACAACTACAACAACAACACCAACTACAACCACAATAACCATAACCACAACCACAACAACAATAACCACAACCACAAAACCAATACCAACCACAACTACAACCACAAAACCAATACCAACCACAACTACAACCACAACACCAACTACAACCACAATAACCATAACCACAACCACAACAACAATAACCACAACCACAAAACCAATACCAACCACAACTACAACCACAACTACAACAACACGAACCACAACTACAACTACATCCACAACCACAACCACACCAACCACAAAACCAATACCAACCACAACTACAAAACCAATACCAACCACAACCACAACAACCACAACTACTACAACCACAACAACAACAACCACAACCACAACTACAACTACAACCACAACATTACAACTAGTTAGGATTGTATGGTACTATTCAGAATTGGTCTACATTTTCTGTCTCTCTCTCTATCTCTCATTCTTTCTCTCTCTATCTCTCATTCCTTCTCTCTATCTCTCATTCTTTCTCTCACTATCTCTCATTCCTTCTCTCTCTATTTCAAGCACGCAAGCGAAAGAATATTAGTCGTGTAAAAAAAATATGACTTCTATGGTGAATTATTTAATTAATTATTGAATTTGGTGAGTAAACTTTATTATTATTATTATTATTATTATTATTATTATTATTATTATTATTATTATTATCTAACTGTTTTAATTAATTGATTTTGTGAATGTGGTGGATACTCAGCTTTTGGAAAATAATAATGAAGCCTTGTACAAGTGTGGGTGGTTTGGTTGGGAAGCTTACAAACGAATACCACTGTCGAAACCACTGAGATCTGAAACACAAAAAAAAAAAAAAAAAAAAAAAAAAAAAAAAAATTATCTCATTAATTTAAAATGCATTAACAAAATAAGATTATTATTATTTTTGATGCTTCAATATTATTATTATTATTATTATTATTATTATAAAATTAGAATACTTTTTATTTTATTACTAATGATAATATATTTAACTGATAATTTTTACTGTAATAAACTACATAGATTTATTAACTATATTTAATATTAATTTTAACCTTAATTAATTAGAAAAAGATTTTAACATTATTGGCATTATTTACGTAATAAAATATTGTTATTACTATATTATATACCTATTTATTTATTTATTTATTATTATTAGTGTTATTGTTATTATTATTATTATTATTATTATTATTATTATTATTATTATTAGTTTTATTGTTAGAGTTATTGTTATTATTATTATTATTATTATTATTATTATTATTATCATTATTATTATTATTATTATTATTATTAGTGTTATTTTTATTGTTATTATTATTATTATTATTATTAGTGTTATTGATATTATTGTTATTATTATTATTATTATTATTATTATTATTACTGTTATTAATGTTATTAGTGTTATTGTTGTTATTATTATTATTATTATTATTATTATTATTATTATTATTATTATTGCATTAAAAAATCAGGAATTGGAGGCTTCTGATTCCTCCTGACTGTGCCACGAAACAAACACACAAGCCCCTTCCATATATATACAAGTGTGTGTGTGTGTGTGTGTGTGTGTTTCGTGGCAATATTTGAAGGATGGACTGGCTATCCTCAAATTTTTTTTTATTTTTTACTACATCACTTTAATAATACAATGAAAAATGGAAAGTGGTGAAATTTTAAGTTATTATTTATTGTGACGTAATTATAATTTTTTTTTTTTTCTGTAAATAAATATCTATCTGTTCAATTTACTATGTGACTTTTATTATTTCCATTGCCCTCCAGCAGTTTTTTATTTTTATTTTTTTTATTTAACTATATATTTGTGATGATTATTAATTTGCAAAAAAACCAATTCACTCGAAGCCCAAGGGAAGATAATGTTAAAATATTAAAATTATTCTAAGTAGAGGCGCCGCCGCAGAATTGCAATAAAATAAATCAGAATGAAATGAGAAAGGTAAGAATCTTTTATATCTTATTATGGTAAATATTGAAAGAATTACTGTTATTGAGTACGGTTTTTCTACCTTCATTACCCACTTATTTATAACATTCTAAGACTATTTTCTTCTATGGCATTTCCTCCACAAATTTCCATGATAGGTCATATTCAAATGGGGCATTTTGAAATTAGCCTGACCTTACCTAACCTAACCTAGACAACAGCTGCAGACTACCGGGACCTAACCTGGGCAAACTACCGGGAAATAACCGTGGAAAAGTACAACAGGAAATGACCGGAGCAAAATACTGTGGGACCTAGCCGGATCTGGCAACACTGCTACAAAACGGTATAAAATAAATAACCTTAATAATAATAATAATAATAATAATAATAATATTCTAGTGTAGTTTGCACTGAGTCGCGTTTCATTCCTTCATCAACAAATATGAAAACAATAGAAATATTAATAATAAACCATAACAAATAGCATTAAAATAAACTAATAATAATTCCTACACTAAAATATATCCTAAAACTATAAAAATAAATAAAATAATATAGTTTGCTGTTGGCTGCGTTTTATCCCTTCATCAACAAAATTAATATGAAAACAATAGAAATAAGCCATAAACCATAACAAATAGCATTAAAATAAACTAATAATAATTCCTACACTATAAATATATCCTAAAACTATAAAAATAAATATATATATATATATATATATAAAATAATATAGTTTGTTCTTGAGTGCGTTTCATTCCTACATCAACAAAATTAATATGAAAACAATAGAAATATTAATAAATAAACCATAACAAATAGCATTAAAATAAACTAATAATAATTCCTACACTAAAATATATTCTAAAACTATAAAAATAAATAAAATAAAAATAATATAGTTTATTCTTGGGTGCGTTTCATTTCTTCATCAAATATAAAAACAATAGAAATAAACCATAAACCATAACAAATAGCATTAAAATAAACTAATAATAATTCCTACACTAAAATATATCCTAAAACTATAAAAATAAATAAAATAATAAAGTTTGTTCTTGGGTGCGTTTCATCCTTTTCTTTCCTACACGTGTGGATCGAAGGTAAGGCAAGATGGAGTGTTGACTGTCTCTTATTTTTACGTTATTTTAGGCATTTATTTCCACTCTGGGATGTTGTGGTGGGTATAAAATATTAGATTATATTCCCGGGTATATATTTAGTGGTGTAAAATGGCAGCTAGTGTGTTAAATAAGGAAATATATTGGTTTAAATAGGTGTTGTTTACGTTTTGGTTATGCCATGTTGTAATTCTCTCGGGGGTCATTAATTAGGGGGGTGCGGGAGTAAGGGGCAGGCTTTTGGGGGGGTGCGGGAGTAGGGGGCAGGCTTTTGAGGGGGTGCGGGAGTAGGGGACAGGGTTTGGGGGGTGCCGGAATAGGGGGACTGACTTGGGGTGGGTAGTAAGCCTGTCCCCTATTCCCGCACCCCCCTAAAACCTCCCTCCAAGCCTGTCCCCCTATTCCCGCACCCCCGCAAGCCTGTCCCCTATTCCCGCACCCCCCCAAACCTGTCCCCTACTCCCGCACCCCTTTAAACCCCCCCAAACCTGTCCCCCCTACTCCTGCACCCCCTTAAACTCCCCCCAAACCTGTTCCCTACTCCCGCACTCCCTTAAATTCCCCAAACCTGTCCCCCCCCTACTCCCGCACCCCCTTAAACTCCCCCCCCTATTCCCGCACCCCCCCACTAATATTAAGACCCATTATTCAAGAACATTTGTGGTGTATACAATGGTGTGGTACCGGTACGACGACGATGGGTTATTCAAGAAGGTTTTTTTTTTTATATATAAGTGTGGTGGTATTGCGACGAACCTTTATTAACATTTTTTTTTTTTTTTATAAGTGTGGTGGTATTGTGACGAACCTTTATTAACATTTTTTTTTTTTTTATAAGTGTGGTGGTATTGAGACGAACCTTTATTAACATTTATTATTGTAACTCACAGTAGACTTCTGGAAGACGCCTCGGTAAATATTGAAAGAGTTACCGTTATTGCGTACGGTTTTTCTACCTTTATTAACTACTTATTTAGACCATTCTAAGTCTATTTTCTTATGGCATTTCTTCCTCAAATGCCACTTTTCCAAGATAGGTCATATTCAAATGGGGTATTTTGAAATTAGCCTGACCTTACCTGACCTGTCCTAACCTAACCTAGACCGCATCAGACTACCGGGACCTAACCTGGGCAAACTACCGGGAAATAACCTGGGCAAACTACCGGGAAATAACCGTGATAAAGTACAGGAAATGACCGGGGCAAAATACTGGGACCTAGCCGGATCTGGCAACACTGCTACAAAACGGTAATTCTTTCAATAAATACCCAGGTTTCTTTCATAGCTCACAACTGACTCGGCATTAACTATTCCATCGGCAAACTGTTCCATATATTTTACCACTCTGTTACCAAATGTATTCGGTATTTATTGAAAGAATTACCGTTTTGCAGCAGTGTTGCCAGATCCGGCTAGGTCCCAGTATTTTGCACCGGTCATTTTCTGTACTTTACCACGGTTATTTCCCGGTAGTTTGCCCAGGTTAGGTCCCGGTAGTCTGATGCGGTCTAGGTTAGGTTAGGTCAGGTCAGGCTAATTTCAAAATACCCCATTTGAATATGCCCTATCTTGTAAATGGGGCATCTGCGGAGAAAATGCCATAGAAGAAAATAGTCTTAGAATGGTCTAAATAAGTAGGTAATGAAGGTAGAAAAACCGTACGCAATAACGGTAATTCATTCAATATTTACCAACTATTCCATCGGCAAACTGTTCCATGTATTTACCACTCTGTTACCAAATGTATTCTTCCTCTTCTCCAGCCTTGATCTACTCTTGTAACGTTATATATAGCTTCTTATTATGTGCTCTTGTTACTACATCATCTTCTTCTCTCATTGTGAATATCCCCTTCACACACCACCTCCTCTTCATATTACCCACTCAATATCTTATAATAAGTTTCTATCATGTCCCCTCTTATTCTCCTCCTATATGCCAGAGTTGGTAAGTCAAGTTTCCTTTTAGTCTCTCCTCATAAGTCATCCCCTTCAGTGATGGTATAATCCTGGTAGCCCTTCTCTGTACATTATAATCATCTCTATATCCTTCCTCGGTAAATTTACAGAAGAGCTGGGTTCACTATATTGTGTATTTTAGTATCATTACCCACTATTTTGGACCATTCTAAAACACTTTTATTCTATGGTATTTCTTTCGGAGATGTCCCGTTTTCGAGATATGCCCCGTTTTACAAACATAATTTGGAAATTAGTCTGACCTAATCTAACCTAGACAACAGCAGACTACCGGGATATAACTGGTGTAAACTATCATAAAGTGACTGGGGCAAATTCTCAGGACCTAGCCGGATGTGGTAACACTGCGCGATCCTAGCCAAAAACCCAGTTATTCTGTAATAATACCCCTTCCTCTTGTACAGGCACAGTACCTGATTTGCATATATATTCCAAATGGGGCCGAACCATGGCAGTGTATAGAATTTTGAATTTTATCCTCATCAAGTGTCATAAATGTTCTTCTTATGATACCCACGATACTAATGGCCTTGTTCACACTTTCTCTGCAAAATGTTCTGCAAAATTTAACTGTCTGTCTGTGGTCACTCCCAGATCTTTCTCAACTTCAACCTTATTTAGCTCATCCCTCATTCTGTACTTGAAGTTTTGCACATCCACATTACCAATTCTCATATAAGAACACTTTTGAGGGTGGAACTTCAACAGCCATTTACCAGACCAGTTTTCCATTCTCTCCTGTAGTGCCTCACAATCTTATAGTTTCCTTATTTCCTTCAATATTTTCGTGTCATCTGCATATAGGAACATCTTGCTGTTTTCTACTACTACTTCTTCCAGGTCATTTATATACAGTACAAAAAGCAATGGGCCCAACACGGATCCCTGAGGAACCCCGCTTAATTAAGACATTCTTCAATTCTGACTTATCTCCCTGTACCACCACACACTGTTTTCGGTATTTATTGAAAGAATTACCGTTTTGTAGCAGTGTTGCCAGATCCGGCTAGGTCCCAGTACTTTGACCCGGTCATTTTCTGTACTTTACCACGGTTATTTCCCGGTAGTTTGCCCAGGTTAGGTCCCGGTAGTCTGCTGTGGTCTAGGTTAGGTTAGGTCAGGCTAATTTCAAAATGCCCCATTTGAATATGCCCTATCTTGGAAATGGGGCATTTGCATAGAAAATGCCATAGAAGAAAATATTCTTAGAATGGTCTAAATAAGTGGGTAATGAAGGTAGAAAGACCGTACCCAATAACGGTAATTCATTCAATATTTACCTATATTTTCTTCCACTTATAAAAGACTCAATCCATCCCAATAGTTCCCCAGTAATGTTATAGCTCTTTACCTTTTCAATTAACCTTTTATGAGGTACAGTCGTGGTCAAATATAATCATCCATATAGGGGTAACTCACGTAAGAGTTTGACAGCTTCCCTCTGTTCCTTAGATGATAAACTTTCCAATAAATAGGTTAACTACCATCTTTTAATTTATTACAAGCAGCTACACACTACTTAAAACAATAACAAAATATGTGAACATGAAAACATTAGACAGCAAATTGTTTGAGATACCCATATGTGGATGATTATTATTGACCACGACTGTACAGTGTCAAAGGCTTTTTTGTATCAGTTGCAGTACTGTGGATCTTCCCGGCAGAAATCCATACTGCCTCCTGCTAAGCTTGTATTCTATCATAGGGTTCATAATTCCGTTTCTAATGACTTAATCAAACTCCATCACCTTGCGTATGACACTTGTGAGACTGACTGATCTATAATTGCAAGCATCACAACTATCGCCCTTATTAAACATAGCAGTAATGTTTGCAATTTTCACTGGGTACTTACCGTCTCTCAATGACCCGTTGAAGATCATCCAAAGCGGTTCAACTAGGTTCCTGTGCCACTTCTTTAATTATCCTTAGATGGGCATTTGTCCCTTTTCAGTTTCCTCAGTCAGTGCTTTTGTTATACTGTCCCTGTCTACATCCAAGCTTGATAGAGAGGGGGGGGGGGCTTGTCTTACCTCTACTACTGGTACGGCCGGCGGCATCAGTTCGCGTCCATTCCATGTTTTTAATAATGCTAATAATACGACCAGATAGTTGCATTCTGAACCATTTTTTATTCCAACAACAACATACGTAATTTACCATATGAGAACTATGTCTGTCATCTCTGTATTAAAATTATATTACAATTATATTACAACATTACTATAACTAATACATTACAACATTACTATAACTAATACATTACAACATTACTATAACTAATATATTACAACATTACTATAACTAATACATTACAACATATGTAATTTACCATATGAGAACAACTATATCTCTCATCTCTGTATTAAAATTATATTACAACATCACTATAACTATTACATACGCAGGTGGAAATGAAACGAACTTATGCTGCCAACTGTACACCACCATAAGGCTCATTTGTGAATACCGCAGCAAAATAGTTTCCAAGTTCTCCTTATCGCTCTTAGTCTTCTTTGTTGACAATTTCTTCGTCTTAGAGTTAACATATTTCCAAGACACTATAGGGTTACTTTTTACATTCTATTTATTATTAATATTTCTATCGTTTTCACATTTGATGACGGAATGAAACGCGACCCAGTGCAAACTACAATAAAATACAAATATTATTATTATTAAGGATATTTATTTGATACTGGATAAATTTTACTATTATTTTATTTTATTACTACTTAGAAATGGTAAATATTATAAGAGTTACCGTTTTGTAGCAGTGTTGCCAGATCCAGCTTGGTCCCAGTATTTTGCCCCGGTCATTTCCTGTACTTTACCACGGTTATTTCCCGGTAGTTTGTCCAGGTTAGGTCCCGGTAGTTTGCCCAGGTTAGGTCCCGGTAGTTTGTCCAGGTTAGGTCCCGGTAGTTTGTCCAGGTTAGGTCACGGTAGTTTGGCCAGGTTAGGTCACGGTAGTTTGTCCAGGTTAGGTCCCGGTAGTTTGTCCAGGTTAGGTCACGGTAGTTTGTCCAGGTTAGGTCACGGTAGTTTGTCCAGGTTAGGTCCCGGTAGTTTGCCCAGGTTAGGTCCCGGTAGTTTGTCCAGGTTAGGTCACGGTAGTTTACCCAGGTTAGGTCCCGGTAGTTTGCCCAGGTTAGGTCACGGTAGTTTGTCCAGGTTAGGTCCCGGTAGTTTGTCCAGGTTAGGTCACGGTAGTTTGTCCAGGTTAGGTCACGGTAGTTTGTCCAGGTTAGGTCACGGTAGTTTGTCCAGGTTAGGTCACGGTAGTTTGTCCAGGTTAGGTCACGGTAGTTGACTCCATATGGAACACAAAAGGTCGATTCACTTAATTAAAGAACAAAGTGAACCGTGATAAATCGTTTATAACCTCTCTTTATCTTACACATATCCGGACAGTAATATTATTATTTTATTTATTTATTATTATTATTATTATTGCCGGGTATTATTATTATTATTATTACCGGGTATTATTATTATTATTATTATTATTATTACCGGGTATTATTATTATTATTACCGGGTATTAGTATTATTACTATTATTAGCGGGTATTATTATTATTATTATTATTACCGGGTATTATTATTATTACTATTACCGGGTATTATTATTATCATTATTATTACCGGGTATTATTATCATTATTATTACCGGGTATTATTATCATTATTATTACCGGGTATTATTATCATCATTATTACCGGGTATTATTATCATTATTACCGGGTATTATTATTATTATTATTGCCGGGTATCATTATTATTACCGGGTATTATTATTATTATTATTACTGGGTATTATTATTATTATTATTACCGGGTATTATTATTATTATTATTACTGGGTATTATCATTATTATTACCGGGTATTATTACTACTATTACTACTTATATTATTATTATTTTCAGATTAGTCAACCATGCCTAAGCTTCGCTACTCTATGGCCGTCGGCCTTAATAAAGGCTACCCGGTCACCAAGAATATCCGCAAGCCTAAACCAAGCTCACACAAAGGGGTACGTACTCAGAATAATTGTTGTTATTACCGTATTATTATTATTGTTATTGTTATTATGTTTTTCTATGTAATTGTGACGGAAGTAATGAGATTTTATTATTATTGTTATTATTATATTGTTATTGTTATTATTATTATTGTTATTGTTGTTATTATTGTTATTGTTGTTATTATTATTATTATTGTTATTGTTGTTGTTATTATTATTTTTATTTTTATTATTATTATTGTTGTTATTGTTGTTATTTATATTAAAAGTACGTGTTTTTCAAGATGAGAAGTAATATGTTGTGTTGCGTCGTCTTTAGAACCCTGTGCAGATCGTGTATGAGACTTGGAGGCTTCCGATTCCTCCTAACTATGCCACAAAACAAAGCTTCTTCAGTATAGGGGGTGGTTCGTGGCAATGCCTGAAGAACTCGCTAACCTCCGATTTGGGGGGGTGCGGGAGTAGGGGGACAGGCTTGGGGGGGGGGGGTGCAGGAGTAGGGGACAGGCTTGGGGGGGGGTGCGGGAGTAGGGGGACAGGCTTGGGGGGGTGCAGGAGTAGGGGATAGGCTTGGGGGGGGGTGCAGGAGTAGGGGGACAGGCTTGGGGGGGGGTGCAGGAGTAGGGGGACAGGCTTGGGGGGGGGTGCAGGAGTAGGGGGACAGGCTTGGGGGGGGTGCAGGAGTAGGGGGATAGGCTTGGGGGGGGGGGGTTAGGGGTGTCTGGAATAGGGGACAGGCTTTCTACTCACCCCAAGCCTGTCCCCCTATTCCCGCACCCCCCAAACCCCCCCAAGCCTGTCCCCCTATTCCCGCATGCCCCCAAACCCCCCCAAGCCTGTCCCTTTACTCCCGCACCCCCTTAACAAAAATAATGGTGTTCTTCTGTTGCTTGGAATAGTTTGGAGGAATTCAGTTGCTCCAGATTTACCAACACAATACTTCCCCTTCCATAGGTTTGCTTACATATTATTGCCCATGAGGGTCGAGGGCGATTTGAGCGAGAACTTTGATATCAGTGTAGGATTGAGGCCGGGGTGTGTCATGTCACCGTGGTTGTTTAATATCTTTATGGATGGTTGAATGGAGTGGATTGGTCCTTGGTTGCAAGCTTATTCGCGGATGACACTGTGTTGATGGCCGAGAGTGAGAGGGAGTTACAGAGGGTGGTGGATGAGTTTCAGTCCGTGTGTAAGCGAAGAAAACTGAAGGTGAATGTTGGTAAGAGTAAAAGGTGATGGTATTTGAGAGGACCAAAACAGAACTAATTGACTTTGCTACACCCTATAGAGTGGCTGTACCAACTGGGACGGAATGTGAGATAACCTTAGGGGGTGAGAGGATGAAGGAAGTGAGGGAATTCAAGTATCTGGGAACAGTTCTGTGTAAACATGGAAGTATGGAAGGAGAAATTAGGGAGAGAGCAGTGAAGGGCAGGCAGGTCATAGGATCACTGGGGAGGATTATGAAGGGTAGAAGTGTGAGTATGGAAGTGAAAAAGGGACTGAGAAATAGTATAATCCTGCCAACACTGACATATGCATCAGAGACATGGACATGGAGTAGGGCTCATCAGTCTAGAATAGGTGCTGTGGAAATGAGTTACTTGAGAGGAACATGTGGACTTACAAGGTGGGATGGAGAAAGTAATGAGAGTGTGTATATGTATGAGAGATGTAGAATAGGTGCTGTGGAAATGAGTTACTTGAGAGCAGCATGTCGACTTACTAGATGGGATGGAGAAAGTAATGAGAGTGTGTATGAGAGATGTGGTATGAGTGAGAAGGCAATTGGTATTGAGTGTGAAGTGGTTGAGAGAGTGAAACGTAATACATTGAAATGGTTTGGACATGTAGAGAGAATGCAAGGCAAGGAATTTGTAAAGAAGGTGTGTGGTAGAGAGAGTGAAGCATAATACATTGAGATGGTTTGGACATGTAGAGAGAATACAAGGTGTGGAGTTTGTAAAGAAGGTGTACGATAGTGAAGTTGTGGCACCTGGTGTGAGAGGCAGACCTCTGGTTAGATGGCAGAACAGAGTGGAAGAGTATGTGAGAGAGAGAAGTGTGAGGGGGGGAGGGGGGATGGAGCAAGTAAGGAGGGAGTGTTGGAACGGGGAAAACTGGAGACTCTTCTGTCGTGGCCACCCCCTTGGTGGGAGTACCCGGAGGGAACGAGGCGTCGGAGCTATAGATAGATAGATTGCCCATAGGTTTGCTTACATATTGCCCATAGGTTTTTCTAACATATTGCCCATAGGTTTTTCTAACATATTGCCCATAGGTTTTTCTAACATATTGCCCATAGGTTTTTCTAACATATTGC
>JAWQEG010006638.1:0-14811 GCA_033782935.1 Petrolisthes cinctipes | reverse complement strand
TGTGAGTGTGTGTGTGTGGTATAAAGCAGTATTTCATTTTTTATATGATGAAATTAATTTAAATGGTTATTACTTAATTATTACGATATTCAGTATACATTTTACAGTGTTGCTTAAAACTGATCTTACACCCTGCACACACACACACACACACACACACACACACACACACACACACATTAAAAATATTATATACTACTTTCCGTCCCTTATTTCCTTTACACACACACACACACACACACACACACACACACACACACACACACACACACACACACACACACACACACACACACACACACACATACACACACACACACACACACACAGACACACACACACACACATTAAAATTATTATACATACATTCTGTCCCTTATTTCCTTTACACACACACACACACACACACACACACACACACACACACACACACACACACACACACACTCACACACACACACACACACACACACACACACATGAAAATTATTATATATACTTTCTGTCCCTGCTTTCCTTTTCTGGTGGACAAAATAATTTCCCAACTCAACGCTACTTATAAATAACAAACACAGACAACAACAATGCCATACTTCCATTTATTTATTTATTTACTTACTTATCTATCAATTTATTTATCTATATATTTATGCATTTACTTATCAATTTACTTATCTATCTATCTATTCATTCATGTATTTATCTATTTATTTATCTATTTATTTATTTACTCTCAATCTATCTATTTATTCATTTATCTATTTACAGTATGCATTTTTTTTTTTTTTTTATTTCGGTCTCTGCCTCCCCACTACCCATATATAATTTTTTCCCCGCAGACAGACATTACAATTTTAATATAAAGCCTTGAATACATACATGGACCTCGTATACAAGACAGACCTCACAGTGCTCAGCTTTTTATATTATTAACACGACTCATTATACCATATAATTATCCCCTCCCTTGTTCCTGTGCCCACCAACATCATATTTTACCTACATACGATTTTACCTAGACACGATTATACCTACATGCAATTTTACCTACACACGATTATACCTACATCCAATTTTACCTACACACGATTTTACCTACACACAATTTTACCTACACACGATTTTACATTTTACCTACGCAAGACGATTTACCTACACACGATTTTACCTACATACTATTGTACCTACACACGATTTTACCTACACATGAATTTACCTACACACGATTTTACCTACATACGATTTTACCTACACACGATTTTACCTACATACGATTTTACCTACACACAATATTACCTACACACAATATTACCTACACACGATTTTACCTACACACGATAATTTCTCTTGAGTTTTTATTTTATAATTATATATTTTTTACATTTTGTTATTATTATTAGTTGTTGTTGTGTTATTGTTTATCGTAGCATAATAGATAAAATTACAGCTTATGTTTTATTATTTATCATAGCATAATAATAACATACAGCCACAGCTCTTAATAAAAAAATAATGTCAGAAATAATCCTTGGAAATACAAACAGATAACTAAATAATTTGTGTCTATATTTTACATTATTCTAGTGGTAATATCAAGCCTTCTTAAGTTTCCAGATTTACACACACTTTTCACCAGTTCAAATTGCCCGGATTAAAAAAATATAGTCACTCTGTCTTCCCTTTTAGAAATTACAATATTACGAAATTAGAAAAAAAAAAAAAAATTTATAATACACATTACCCAAGCATTAAATCTGTAAAATTATCAACCAACTTTTTTTTTTTTAACGGGAGAACCTCTTATTGGTATAAAGGAGGGCTACAGGTTCCTCCAAAAACTTCGACACGCAACACAGCACTCTGCCAAGGTCCTGTGTTTCTTATTCTTGGAGTGTATGGAGGAATTAGTAGTGTTCAGGTCGTTGACTCTATCGTAAGTTTTGTAATCCACTCTGGTTCTGTGTAATTTGACCACACACACTTTCACCCTCTTCTCGTACACACACACACACACACACACACACACACACACACACACACACACACACACACACACACACACACACACACACACACACACACACACTACCGGCATCCATCCATCCAAGCCAAGCCAAGCCCAGCCAGCAAGCAAGCAAGGTAGAAGCCAACCTGAAGCCTGGAGGGACAGAGTACGGGAAATGATAGCGGATAATATATTCGTGGGGACCAAGCAGGGAGGTCTGAATAAAGCATGTACTCATTAAATAAACAGAGGGGCCGGCCAGGTAAAGCGCTATGACAGAGTGCGGTAAACAGGCATTAATAGTGGAGTTGGGTGGGTGCATTATTTAACCTTGTGTCATAACCAAGCTCCACCTTTTTAACATACGAGAGGCGGTGTGGTAGGAGAGAGAGAGAGAGAGAGAGAGAGAGAGAGAGAGAGAGAGAGAGAGAGAGAGAGACTGTTTAGGGAAGTGTATGGTGGTCGTTTTGTGTGAGAGAGAGAGAGAGAGAGAGAGAGTCTATGTAGGGAATGCTATGGTGGTTGTTTTGTGTGTGTGTGTGAGAAAGAGAGAGAGAGTCTGTGTTGAGAAGCCTATGGTGGTCGTTCTGTGTGTGTGTGTGTGTGTGTGTGCGTGTGTGTGTGTGTGTGTGTGTGTACTTTTTTCCTATCCCTAACTAACACACGCACTAATTTACGTTTTGCTGTCTGATCCACCTTAATATATATACCCAAGTCACTCTCTTTTTTTACTCTCCTTGACCTTTCTCTGTTTTGTCTATATAATACCCCTCTACACTAAATTACATAACTTTTCGCAAATATAATCAGTAGAAATCCAAGACAATGATCGGGAATGTAAACAGAAGAAATCCTCGTCGATCCCATTCTGTTTTTTTTTTGGGTAGAGAAATTAGCAGGAATCCAAAGCAGTTATCGAGTATGAATCCACTTCTGTTTTCAGGAATAATTATAATCAGTAGGAATCGGAGACACGGTTGGACATTGTACAGTTGCAGACATAATTATGAAACACACTTAAAACGGGGCTCTTCAGACACCTTAATTAAGGGACCCTGTGATGTAGTCAGAAAATTGGAGGTAAACGAGTCCTTCAAAAATTGCCCCGAAACACCTCCTATATGGAAGGAGATTGTTTCGTGGCATGGTCTGGAGGAATCAGAAGCCTCCCATTTTCAAACACGATCACAGGGTCCTTCTCCGAGCTTCTATATGGGTGTGTGTGTTTCGTGGCAATATTTGAAGGACTCGCTTACTTCCGACTACATCACAGGGTCCCTGAAGGATGTAATTCACCTCTGCAAACCACCACACCACGCCTTATCATCATTATGCTCGATGATGGGACCTGTCTCCGTTGGGCCTGTTACACACACACACACAAACACACACTCATTTTCTCACACACGCACAGACACACACATAAACACACGAACTGACTAACACACAAACTAACTAACACACTAACTAACTAACTAACTAACTGACTAACTAACTAACTATCTAACTAACTACGTTCCTAACTATGTAGCTAACTAACTCTCTCTCTCTCTCTCTCTCTCTCTCTCTCTCTCTCTCTCTCACACCCCGCATCAACCGGAGAAGCGAATAATTCCTCAAGTCCATATGTGAGACGAGGAATTATAAGACCAGCAGAGAAACAAGAGAATCGCCTCACCTTACCTCACCTCACCTCACTCCCCTCGCATGTCAATTATTCCCAGGTCAAACTACGGTCAGTCAGGTCAGGTCGCCAAGCCTTATAGTGGGGCGAATCCCAAGAGAGGTCACCCATTAAACATGACCTCAGGTGGCTTGCTCTCTATCTCAGGTCAACCATCAGTCTTCAGTATAATCGAGTGTTGTTGTAACGTTTTCATTAGCTAACGTTGTAGTGTGTGTTGTGTGGGAATGAGTGAAACGTTTATGAATTGTGGTGAAAGATGGAGTTTGGACAGGTATTCATATATAAATTTAATAATAATAATAATAATAATAATAATAATAATAATAATAATAATAATAATAATAATAATAATAATAACAACAATAAATAAAAATATTCATATAATAATAATAATAATAATAATAATAATAATAATAATAATAATAATAATAATAATAATAATATCAATAATAATAATATAACTGGTTGAGTGTTTAAATAATTCTAACATACAAATTTACCACAAAAATGACTCTGTTGGGGTGTATCGTATTATGTTAGTCTGAATTAAAGAAGCCCCCCTTAGGCCTGGAAGACCCTGTAGCACGGTGATGATGGGGAGATGGGACAGCAAGCATGAAGAATATACAGTAGAAGGAAAGGAGGGAGAGCAAGCACGACAGTTATAGAAGGAAAGGAGGGACAGCAAGCACGAAGGATTTAGAAGGAAAGGATGGACAGCAAGCACCAAGGATATAGAAGTAAAGAAGGGACAGCAAGCACCAAAGATATACAGTAGAAGGAAAGAAGGGACAGCAAGCACCAAGAATATAGAAGGAAAGGAAGAACAGCAAGCACAAATGATATAGAAGGAAAGGAGAGACAGCAAACACGAGGATATAGAAGGAAAGGAGGGACAGCAAACACCAAGTATATAGAAGGAAAGGAGAGACAGCTGAAAAATTGAAAGGCAGTGTCTCGGGTCCAAAGGGGGGCTCCGAAACCCTTAATTAAGAGGAAGGTAGAGTGTTGGAAAATCTGGAACAAATTATTCCTCCAAACTCTTCCAGGGAACCGACCACCATTATTTACGTTAATTTAGTCCTGCGTCCTGACATACTTTGGAGGAATCAAGGCGCTCCAATGTACCAAACATATACTATACCTCCTCAAAGTATTGTACAGTCAGCAAAAAAAGTATATTGGTACCATCCTTACATTGAAAAAAATTAACTATATAATTATATAAAACTCTCCACAGGGGATTTCCATTACATTTTTTTTTTGTAGACTGTACATAAACTGAGGCAAGACAACGCTGAATGAAATGCCAAGTTGTGTGCACGACTGTATGTCAGAGCTTCACATAATATACTGTACAAGGGTTGAGTTGCCGAGCCGTAAAACCTCTCTCTACACGAATGTCTGGGAAACGCTGCGTGAAATTCCTCGCTGCTCGCGTTTTGTAACCAATGTTCGTGCTTGCATAAACCTCGATTCTGAAGGGGTGGTATACTGTGGTTGGTAAATCTGGAGCAACTGATACCTTCAAGCCACTCCCGGCAACAGGACACCGTTATTATTGTCAGTATGGCCCTGTTTCCTAGCATATTCTGGAGGCATCAAGGCACTCCAACATACCAAAACGTGTATTACTTACTCCCTGCAGGTTTGGGAATGCTGTAATAATTTCAAGGAACGTGTGGCAGAAACTGACTCAACGTTGTGGATGAATGGAAGGAAGGGCTACTACTGGTTCCTCCAACTCGTACCAGAAAACGAAGGTCCTCATCAGTGTCCAAGCAGGGGATGTGTTTCCTAGTGTAGTTTGGAGGAATCACCACCAGCCCTCCAATCCCACCATGGACGACAGAACACCAAGTTAAATATACATGACAACTCCTCTTTCGCGTGCCGTCCTGTCCTGTCTACATTATTCCCAAGTCCTTTACTGTACGGGGAATATATTCTTCTATTACAATCATCGTGTAAATTCTGCAGTATTCTCAACTTCCTGAGTGTACGGGGAATATTAGATTCTACGTGTAAATTCTGTATTATTCCCATTCTTTTATTATATTCTACGTGTATATTCTGTATTATTCCTAACTCCCTTAGAGTATGGGGAATTGTATCTTCTGTCTTCTATTATATTCTACGAGTAACTCTGTATTATTCCCAAGTCCTTTATAGTACGGGGAATATTATCTTCTATTACAGTCTCCGTACAAACCCTACATTATTCCCAACTCCTTTAGGATTCAGGGAATATTCTTCTCTGGGACAGGTACCTTATAATAGGCACAAAGGTTAGGTTAGGTTTGGTGAGGTCAGATCAGGTCAGATGATTTTAGTTCTATTTAAGTAAGTTCAGGTACGAATAAGAAACAAGAAAATAAGGAGAATAAAATTAATATTACATGGTCACAATCATGAACGTGTGTGTGGTGTGTGTGTGTGTGTGTGTGTGTGTGTGTGTGTGTGTGTGTGTGTGTGTGTGTGTGTGTGTGTGTGTGTGTGTGTGCTCAACTGCTCATCAATGAATAATTTCTCGAAATACAGTAGAAGAAAGAAAACCCAGTCTGTCCACAACACATAATCCCCTTGCATGATTTCGTTGGTGAATTGGAGACCACTGGTTCCCCCAAACTATAACAAAACAGACTCCTTACTCGTATACGTATAATTAATAATAATAATAATAATAATAATAATAATAATAATAATTATAATAATAATGATAATAATAATAATAAAAATTATAATAACAACAAGAACAACAAAAGTACAAAAACATTAATAATAATAATAATAATAATAATAATAATAATAATAATAATAATAATAATAATAATATAAATCAAATCTCTAATCCAACACAAAGTCTCCTTCACACGAAAAGAAAATCAGAAGGAGTGAAATGAAGATGTGTGTAGCTCAGAGAATTAAACCAATACATAGTTTTTACCATCGTTAGTCAGTCAGTCAGCCAGTCAGTCAGTCACAGTCGGTCAGTCACAGTCAGCCAAAATGTCAGTCAGCAAGCCAGCCAGTCAGTCAGTCAGCCAGTCAGCCAGTCAGTCAGTCACAGTCAGTCAGTCACAGTCAGCCGAAATGTCAGTCAGCCAGCCAGCCAGCCAGTCAGTCAGTCAGTCAGCAAGCCAGCCAGCCAGTCAGCTCGTGTCAAAGGGAATGCCGTAGCAAGCAAGCAGACATACATACAGACACACACACACACTGGATCCTCACATACAGTGCTTGCGACGGATAAGGGGTCGTAGGCAAGAATATCCGTAGTGTTTATGATCGTATAGTATAGGTACGATGGATGGCTGTGTGTGTGTGTGTGTGTGTGTGTGTGTGTGTGTGTGTGTGTGTGTGTGTGTGTGTGTGTGTGTGTGTGTGTGTGTGTGTGTGTGTGTGTGTGTGTGTGTGTGTGTGTGTGTGTGTGTGTGTGTGTGTGTGTGTGTGTGTGTGTGTGTGTGTTTATGGGGGAACGAATCAGCGGCCCTCCAAATCACCCACACCACCACCACAACAATCAGATTTAATCCAACCCGACCCCCTCTTTAATTAATATACGGGACGGGAAAATATATGATACGGACGTTCGCCAATTGTCAGCAAGCAGCATATAACAGTACAACAGAATGCCGTGTTGGTGGGGCTTGATTAATTTCCCGTGTTGTGTTGTGTTGTGACGAATTGTGTTGTGTTGTTTTGTGAAGAATAATTGTGTTGTGTTGTGTTGTGACGAATTGTGTTGTGTTGTTTTGTGAAGAATAATTGTGTTGTGTTGTGTTGTGACGAATTGTGTTGTGTTGTGACGAATAATTGTGTTGTGTTGTGTTGTGGTTCCTGAATACCGTATCAGTGTTTGCTGGTTAATAATCGGCGTTTTACAGCAATACACACATACATATACACATATATACAGCACCTGGATTTGTACCGGTAGGGTGGGGTGGGGGGAAGTTAAAATGGGAGAAGAAGGGGGAGAGGGATGGGGAAGAGGGAAGGTGGTATAGTTCCGAACAAGAGTGTGAGTGTGTGTGTGTGTGTGTGTGTGTGTGTGTGTGTGTGTGTGTGTGTGTGTGTGTGTGTGTGTGTGTGTGTGTGTGTGTGTGTGTGTGTGTGTGTGTGTGTGTGTGTGTGTGTGTGTGTGTGTGTGTGTGTGTGTGTGTGTGTGTCCTGGCCAAATTGCACCGATTTCAGTGTCTATAAGTTGCAGATATGTAACTAGAGGCGTATATATTGCATTGTAATTTGTCTTGCACTACATTTCATTTACTGAAAAAAAAACAAAGTATCAATGAGGAAGTCCATACATTTTCGCCACGTAAAAAAAAAAAAAAAAAAAAAAAAAAATCACACAATTTATAAATGAACACATACATAAATACATAAGCAAATAAATTTATAAATAAGTAAATATTATTAAAATATTAGCGTTTCTTTTATAAGCTACGTACGGATGGCTCATATGTCAACTCGTGAACTACATAAGCTTTATAGTCTGGTGAAATTGAGGTACCAGAGAAGGTTATTAATGTACAGTACCTGCTGGATAGTGTAATTTTGTATAGAGGGTGTGTGTCTATTCTATGGGGAGTGTGTCTATTCGATAATAATCCATTACATTATCCCTCAAGAGGCGGTGCATGGGTGAGGCGACGTCGCTTTTGTTCACATAGTTACGAGCTAGTACTTATATAGCCATAAATCAAGTACACATTTCCCCCCACTATAGACTCTACGGTATTATCCCTTCTATCATCCTTCACAAACTGAGTACACATTGACAAGTGAACAGATACCAGGCATACATCGTCTCTATCAACGTCTTCTCTACGTGGCGGGGCGTCATGTTCCGTCTGTAGCTCGTGCAGTCAGTCGTCCGCCCCCCGGGGATAAATGACCCCCATATTTTACCCAAGGCGCCTACCATACCTCACCTTGTCTCTCTGTGAATTACGTCGTTCGGGTTTCTTACAATTGTTCCCGTCTTCCTCCTTCTCCTTCGTCTCGTATTTATTCTAAGATAGTGTAGGCGTGGTGATGGTGGTGGTGGTTTTAGTGGTAGTGGTAGTGGTAGTGGTAGTGGTTGTGGTGGTAGTGGTGGTGGTGGTATTGGTGGTGGTAATAGTAGTGGTAGTGTAGTTAGTGGCAGTGGTAGTGGTTGTGGTAGTAGTGGCAGTGGTAGTGGTTGTGGTAGTAGTGATAGTGGTAGTGGTGGTGGTGGTAGTGGTGGTGGTGGTGGTGGTGGTGGTGATAGTGATAGTGGTAGTAGTATTAGTAATAGTGGTGGTTGTGGTAGTGGTAGTGGTTGTGGTGGTGGTAGTAGTGGTCGTGATGGTTGTAGTGGTAGTGTAGTTAGTGGTAGTGGTGGTGGTAGTGGTGGTAGTGAAGTATGCGATGAATTTGAGACAGATGGACGGATGGCAGACCCTAATTTATACACTACTCGTTTTAGGGTCATAATATTTAAGAACAGCGTCGTTGGGTGTGTGTGATAGATTTGTAACTGCATTTAACCCTTTTATACTACTCGTTTATGGGTCATATTTAAGAGGAGTGTGTGATGGATTTGTAGTCAGATTTAGCCCCTATATACAACTCTCTAAGGGGTCATATTCTAAAACAGAGTCGTAGTGTGTGTGTGTGTGTGTGTGTGTGTGTGTGTGTGTGTGTGTGTGTGTGTGTGTGTGTGTGTGTGTGTGTGTGTGTGTGTGTGTGTGTGTGTGTGTGTGTGTGTGTGTGTGTGTGTGTGTGTGTGTGTGTGTCTGTGTGTGTGTGTGTGTGTGTAATAGATGTGTAACCCCCATACAAGGCTTATTTAGGTCCATATTCAGGAAAAGTGTCACGGTATCTCTCTCACTTATCGTCTTTAGTTTGTCTTACGATGATTACACAAGGCTCTCATCTTCAAGGCATATCAATTTAAGGGAATAATTTATTGAGTGATTTAATTGAGGGAAGCTAAATACTCCAAACTAGGCCAGAAAACAAACCAAAACAGATCCCCAATTAGTAACACCGAGGCGATTTGTGTCCTGGGATAGTTTAGAGGAATTATTTGACCTCCAATGTATACAAAAGAGGTTCTCCCCCCGCCCCCCCAGCCTCCCTACTAAGGAATATGTAGCTCTCCCATTTCTCTCACAGCAGACTCCCCCCTCACCTCCACTCCCATTAAAATCCCCCCTCCCCCACTCCCATTATAATCCCATGAAGAGTATAAATATATCTTGTCCGCAATTGTGTTTATAGAATCCGGGTTATTGATAAGACAGCCGGTGATGTTAAAAGAAAGGCCGGATTAGCGTCGAGTCTAATCCGGCTTTATCTATCAACAAGATTGTGATGTCGAAAAAAAAAATCGGGAAAAGCGTCGAATCTAATACGGCGTTATCTATTTATCCGGCCGAGATGTCGAAAAAAAAAATACCGGGACAGCATTTAATCTAATCCGGCTTTATTTATAGACAGTATTGTGATGTCGAAAGAAAAGCCGGAAAAAACATCGAGTCTAATTCTATCTAATGCAGTCTTATTAAATGACAGAACTGTGACGTCGAAAGAATAAGAAAAGCCTGAACAGTATTGAATCAAATCTAGTCTTATTAATTAAAGGCCCCTATATATACATGTGATGTAGTCAGAAAATTAGAGATAAATGAGTCCTTCAAATATTGCCACGAAACACCACCAATATGGATGGAGTGTGTTTCGTGGTAGGCAGGGTCGGGAGGAAATATGCAGAAGCCTCTAATTCTCATATACGATCACAGGGTCATTAAAATTAAGTGACAGAACCGTATTGTACCGTACGTGATGTCGAAAGGAAAAGAAAATCCGGGACAGTATCGAATATAATCAATACAGGGGGTTGGGAGGGGGAGGGGGGAAGGGAAGGGAAGAGGGAGTGGGGAGGGGGAGAGGGGGAGTGGAGAGGGGAAGGGGGGAAGGGGAAGAAGGGGGTAGGAGGGAGGGGAATGGGGAGGGGAGGGTGGAAGGGGCAGGAGAAGGGGGAAGGGGCAGGAGAAGGGGGAAGGGGAAGAGGGGAGCGGGGAGCGGGAGGGTGTACGGGGGGAAGAGAGGGAGGGAATAAAATAAACGTTGTGTCCCCTTTAGTCTATCCGGCCCTCAGTGACAACAATGACGCAAATCTTAGAAAGTGTAACCAGTCCGGATGTATCCCCTTACGCACCGATACACACACCGCCGCCTGACAGACATAAATGGCAACATGATATTCTGGCTGGATGGCTGGTTGGAAGGGAAGGGAAGGACGGACAGGTCTGGCGATTGGATGAGTTCATAGTTCACCCGTCAGCCGCCAGGGGGTCGGTCGTTTGTTCGTTCGGTGTAGGAAAAGGAAGGAAGGAAGGAGGGAGGAGGGAAGGAAGGAAGGAAGGAAAGGAAGGAAGGAAGGAAGGAAGGAAGGAAGGAAGGAAGGGAGGGAGGGAAGGAGGGAAGGAAGGAAAGAAGGAAGGAAGGAAGGGAGGGAGGGAGGGAGGGAGGGAGGGAGGAAGGAGGGAAGGAAGGAAGGAAGGGAGGGAAGGAAGGAAGGGAGGGAGGAAGGAAGGAAGGAAGGTATAGTGTACAGCAAGGCCAAGAGATATCTCTTGGCCTTGGTGTACAGTACGTGTTAATTTTAGTCACTCATTTTCCTATTATTTTTCTTTGTGGATTTTACGCTCAGACGGATTGGGAATTAATATCTGTCTGTCTTGTGGAAACGGCTCAAGTTGAAAATTATAATATGCGTTTTTCTGGTTGATTTATTACCAAACCTAACCTATCCTTACCTTACCTATCCCAACTTAACATAATACCTAACCTATCCTAACCTTACCTATCCCAACTTAACATATATACCTAACCTAACCTAACCTAACCTAACCTAACCTTAACATATATACCTAACCTATCCTAACCTTACCTACCCCAATTTAACATACCTATCCTATTCTAACCTTACCTATCCCAACTTAACATAATACCTAACCTATCCTAACCTTACCTATCCCAACTAAACATACCTAACCTATCCTTACCTTACCTATCCCAACTTAACATAATATATACCTAACCTATCCTAACCTTACCTATCCCAACTTAACATATATACCTATCCTATTCAAACCTTACATTTATGGTAGTGGGAATAATAATAAAAAAAAAAAAAAATAATAATAATAATAATAAACACGACTTGCCAACTGTCCTACAAGGGGTGGGGTGGGGTGGATTGGATTGAGTTGGGTTGGGTTGGGTTGGGTTGGATTGGATTGGATTGGATTGGGTTGGGTTGGGTTGGGTTGGGCGGGAAATTCAAAACCTTGGTGGACATGACGGTGGGCGGTCATATACACATTGTTGCCGCCCTTTCACCTCCACACAACATCGCTTTTCCACTCAACTTCGCCTTTAATGACGCTTGAACGTATTGGCTTTACCCTTCGAACAGAGCGATGTATTAAGGGAAAATGCAGGGTAAGGAAGGGAGAGGAGAGGAGCTGAGAGAAGGGAAGAAAAAGGGAAGGGAAGGAGAGGATTGGAAAAGAGGGGAAATGAGGGGATTGAAGGGGAAGGAAGAGGAGGAAGGGACGAGTAAGAGGAGGAGGAGGAGGAAGAAAGGAAGTGATTGGTGGGGAGAGGAAGATAAAGGAACGGTGGGAAACAGAATATGGGAAGAAAGAGGAAAGGAGAGGAAAGGAAAGGGAGAAGGAGAATCTCTCGTGTGACAGATAAAAGATACATTGTCTCCCAAATTATATTCTTAAACTCTACAATAACACAGTAAACACATAAAAAAAAAATTAGTCATTTTTCATTCACCTCCATGACATCAGGAACTTCAAGGCTTTATTCATGAAGTTCACTGATATTAAAATAAATATATAATTATAGAGTAGCAAAAATTATAGTACAATAGTACCGGTTTATATTTATAGAGGAGCATAAGTATATAGTAGAGTTAGTATATATATATATATATATATATATATATATATATATATATATATATATATATATATATATATATATATATATATATATATATTTAATTTAGTATATCTATATAATGCTAGTTATAGGTACTTATTTAATTTTCTTTTTTATTACTGATGTTAAAAGTCTTATTAAATTATAATGTGTTCCCAATTTAATGGTATTATTAAATTCTGTCTCCAATAATTTTTTTTTCTATCCTTTTCATGGCAGCTTGTCTCCAATTTCATCTGATTTGGAGAAATTGGTTGATTTATTACCTAACCTAACCTAACGTAACCTTACCAATCTTAACTTAACCTAACTTAGCCTAACCTAATTAGAGAAACTACCTAACTACCTATCCTAACTTAACCTAATTAGTGAAAATAGCTAACCTAACCTAACATATCATAACCGAACCGAACCTAACCTAACCTAACCTAACATAACCTAACCAAATCGAACCTAACCTTAACCTCACCTAACCTAATTAGAGAAACTAGTTCACCTAACCTAACCTAATTAGAGAAACTAGTCCACCTAATCTAACCTAACCTAATTAGAGAAACTAGTCCACCTAATCTAACCTAACCTAACTTAACCTAACCTATCCAATCCCAACTTTAACCTAACCTAATTAGAAAAAATAGTTAACCTAACCTATCCAATCCAAACCAAACCTTAACCTAATTAGAGAAGCCGGTTGAACTATCAGAGCGACAACACGGTGTCCGTATGATCATCAGCCGTGACCTTAAACGAATCCGAACTCACATCTCCCTCTCTTACGCCAAAACAGTCCGGCTAATTACACACCAAAAAAGGAGAAGGGTCACTTATTTTCAGTTCAGAATTCCTGCCGACTCGGTGCTTATATATTTTTTTTGCTCTCTCTTTTTTCTTTTTCTTTTTGGCTGGGATTACGGTCGACACATTTTGACTCGTGTTTCGCAGAGCAGAACTGTTTTTAAAAGCCATGCACTTCTGTGATATACACGCAAATACACATGTAGGGTTTACGTACATACATCCATCCGCACACACACACACACATGCAAGCATATACATACAGTATACATACACATGCTGTATATGAGGTACCGTTATGTATTATACTTACATGTAGATAATGTTACACACACACACACACACACACACACACACACACACACACACACACACACACACACACAGACACACATTTGAGAGCATCCAACACATTCATTCATAATACTCTAATAATTTAACACACACACACACACACACACACACACACACACACACACACATTTGAGAGCATTCCAGCATATTCATAATACACACACACACACACACACACACACACACGGCATAAAATGAGGACTAGAGACTTCACATGGGTCAAGACTAAGCAAAACAAAACAAAATAAAACAAAGAATAATGTAAAAAAAAACAGTAAAAAAACAGTTCAGTAAGTCTCACATCTGTTTAGTCTGCCTGTTGCTTATTACCATTTTATTTACTCCTGTTTACTGGGTTCCTGTTCCGTTTGTTTCCTGTTTTACGTTGTAGTTGTTATTGTACCCTGTTTCATCTTTCTTCCCCTGTTTTCATTTCTGTTATTCGCTGAAAATTCCTGTTTCTCTTTAGGTTAACTTTTTCCTATTGTCAAATTTATTTATTTATTTACTTATATATATATATATATATATATATATATATATATATATATATATATATATATATATATATATATATATATATATATATATATATATATATATATATATATATATATATATATATATATATATATATTATATATATATATATATTTTTTTTTTTTTTTTTTTTTCGTGGTATTATTTAATTTATTTATTTATTTAATATGGTTTTTATATTATTATGGTTAGGGGAGGGTAGGGTGGGTGGGTAATGGGTGGGGTGGGGTGAGTCGAGATTGGGTGGGGTGGATGGAGTAGCACTGATAAAGGGAGGGGGAGGGGGGGGGGAGAAAGTAGGGTAGGGGGTGGGGAGATAATAGGGGTAGGGGTGGGGGGGGTTAACCTCTAGGGAATACAGGGACATTGGGGACGGTGCCGAGGGAAGGGAGGGAGGAAGAAATAAGAAGGGAGGTAGACAAAGAACAAGAAGGTATAG
>JAWQEG010006637.1:65000-108416 GCA_033782935.1 Petrolisthes cinctipes | reverse complement strand
AAGGAGGGATGGATAGAAAAACACAAAGGATATAGAATGCAAGGAGGGATAGATAGAAAAACACATAGGATACAGAATGCAAGGAGGGACAGATAAAGAAACACGAAGGATATAGAATGCAAGGAGGGATAGACAAAGAATTAATAAGATGGTGTGACTGGTTTCGGTACTAACTTGAACCATAAAGTGTTGTTGGTATATCTGGAGCAATTGAATCCTCCAAGCAATATAGGAAGGATATTTTGAGTGAAGTTTTAATTCCCTCTTTACTCAATTATTAATACGAAGAATGAAGAGTATATTTGGTTTTTTAATTTGGTTTAAATTTAAGGATGTGTGTATTTTAAGATATATATAGTTTTAATTTCGGCTGCACTTTTTTTTGTTTTTTTTAACTCTGAGGAATGATATATATAAGAGGTAGTCAATGTGTCGTGTTAAGCTTGGTCCACTTTCCCTTTCATCATAACATAATAGAACAGAAACACCCGGAGCTCAAGGTTACTCTCTCACTCTTTCTCTCTCTGCCCTGGACATAAACACACCTTGTTGAAGATTACTGTGGTGGTGCACATTTAGTTACAGTGTTGTCTAAAGCTGGTGCGAAACATAAATCACGTAATGAGAGTATTATTACAGTTTTCGTAATGGTCAGACATGCAGTGCGTCAAGGAGGGATTAGATGGATGGAAGGTCAGCTGCAGGTGTAAATAAACGACCCAATCACATTAAGGGGGTGCGGGAATAGGGGGACAGGCTTGGGGGGTTGTAGGGGGGTGCGGGTTTTTATGGGGGGTGCAGGAGTAGAGGGACAGGCTTGGGGGGGGGGGGGCTTGGGGTGTGTGGGAATAGGTTGCAGGCTTTTCTACCCACCCCAAGCCTGTCCCCCTATTCCCGCACCCCCCCCCCCCCAAGCCTGTCCCCTACTCCCGCACCCCCTTAACACGTTTTATTCCTTTGTTCTTAAATCGTGGACAGAATCCTTTTATTTCCTTCGTGCTTATTGTCCCACCTCTGTATCACCTTCTCCTTCGTCTTTCATCTTCAAATTAATCCCAGGGTTTTGATGTCTCTTTAGACTTGTGCCAATCCCTTTCCATTCTTCAACTGTTCCCCCTTTTCTTTCTAATTCTGTTGTCCCTCCTCTCTATCACCTTCTCCCTCGTGCTACAAAGACTTTCAGGCCTTATTATGTGGTCTTCTTTCATCTTCAGTTTTCGTGCCTGTTTGAACCGTGCCACTCCCCTTCAGTGTTCAGTTATCTCTATTTTCCTTCTATTTACTTTGTGCTTATTGTCCCTCCTCCCTATTTCCTTCTCCTTCGTACTACAGGGTTTTTCAGGCTTAGGGAGGTCTTCTTTCTTCCTCTTCACTTCATTTTTTTAGCAAGTATATACTGTATTTGTCAAAGTAACTGAGTAGGTGGTAAGGAATGTGAGTTGTTAACTAATTAGACTACTTACTCCATCAAACCTCGACACAGAAAAGCATTTATACTGAGGGCATGTATTATTTTTGTACCATTCACAATATATTGTATACAGAATTTTGCAGAAATCTGTAGCTTCTATTTCCTCATTGAAATATTTCCCAAAAACTTATGAATTTTTCTCAAACCATTACGGGCGTCGGGACGTCTTTTCTTGTCAAATATTCCTACCATATCATAGGAAAAAAACTATTTGAAATGATAAAGCAAGAACACCATCATTATTACATGCCATAGTAGGACTAACATTATAATCAAAGAAATTACCATAACTTGAGGGGAGAAGAAAAAGGCTCCCAGAGTCTTCGTAGTATATTTTTCATATGATGAAAAGTACAAAATAGTTTTTTTGTTTTTTCAAGGAGAGAAATTACCAACAAGCAGTCAGTATCTGAAAAAAAAAAAAAAGTACACACAAGTTGAATTTTCTTATAATTTCTGATCGTTAAATCCCACGTTACACTTAGGTTTGAGATGCCATGAACCATACATTTGTCACATGATGTAACTTAATAAGCTGAGGTGCAGTCATGAGCCATATTCAAGAACAAGGGCAATTGATATTAAGTTTATGAACACTATTAAAACACATACAGGATGGTATTATTAAACATACTCTTCGACGAAAAACCGCATAGTCGCTAAATTTGCATTGCAAAATAATAGGAAATGAGCGATATAGGGAACCATCAAATAATTTCCACATTAACCCTTGAAATTAGTTATCATCAGGAATTTTTTATGGTCAACATCAACTTGGAATTTAACAAGTATAAAAAAAAATAATTGTGGGATTTTGGCCGAGATTACCTTAAAAACAAAGTACTGTACTGTACTTTTCAAATCAAAGATCATACCAGTAGTTATATTTTGGGTCAAGATTTATATTTAAGTATATTTTCCCAAGCAGCCTCATTACAAGAATGCACATTCATTTTCCCAATGTAAAAAGATAAATAGAAATAAAACAAATATATATATATGAAATCAGATTCTTATAATCTCAAAAGTCAAATCACAAAATGGCATTCAGTATTCAGTGTCACCCTCCATGATCCCAAAAATTTCCCAAGCTCAGATCTGATCAAAAGTTCATAAATCCACAGTAGTGTACTGTACAGTAGAACACAGGAATTCTTACACTGGCTATAAGGACAGAGAAGTACAGTACTGCAACGAATGGTCAACCAAGTGACTTGGTGATTGCAAAACAACAAACCTAATTATAATGTTGTATTGCAGTAACTGCATAGTCTTACTTTTTCTATATGTTCTAAACCCTCGAAAACAAGAGCGTGTGTATGAATTCTTGCGGCCAATAGTACAGCAGGACACACAATCTCAAAAGAAAATTATCCAGCAGGCTTGATCAAATTACTCATGAATACTTCTGACAACTGATGCTGCATAAGTCAATTCGGAACAATTTACAAGTACTGTATAGCCAAAGTCTGGGAGCAATCTGTGGATTAAGATTGTACAGAAAAACATGTTGAAGTGAGCTGTCCTACTGCCTAAATATCAATGTAATGAAGACCATATCAGGCATCAGTTAAGTATGGCAAATTAATGGGCCATATTCAAGAATGAAGATGGTACTCAAACATCTCATAACTCAACCATCATCATCAGTAGTTGTGAAGCTGGAAATTTGTTGGTATGTTGGAACTCAGCTGTTAATGAATTTACTGCCATACAATAATTATAATGAAAAATATTACATTAAATAAACACTGCTGTTCTATATCCTATGTTATAAATTGTAAGCCACTGTTTTTTCTAAAGCTCCAGACATTTGATGATCCTGTTCTTGAATGCTCTTCTATGCAAAAATGTCATTCTAGTAGCAGGTAACTATGTATAGCCATGTAGCACTAGTTCTTGAATACAGCCCAATATCTGGAGTGGGAGATATGTACAATTGCCTCCTCTAGTAAAGAACACAGCATCCAGTGGGTTTGGTGAAATGTGGCACCATCTGTGTTTGTTTACATAGTGTCCTTATGGTGGATATTATAGCACGAGTGGGTTCTCTCCGTTCATTTATTATTACTGCCTGTAAACAAATACTCTAGTTCCACTTGTTGCCAAACCCACGAGACGCTGTTCTTTCTAGTGGAGACAACTGTACATGCAGGTGTAGATCAGATATTATGAAGCACTCCCAGGCACACCTCGTCCAAGTCCCAAACAAGCTTGTGTTTTCCCCCATTACCGCTATGACGACGCATGCTGAGTTGTACCCAGGAGCGTTTCACATTAAAAAGCAACAAAACAAAATTGTAACCATCAACTCTATACACAATCACATGTAAAACAAAAAAATTATACAGAATAATTTTACAAACAAGTATAATTAAAAGCATACTCCTGACTGAAAACACAAAAGTCTCTCACACACACACACAAGCACCCAATTCACAAATCATTACATAAGGTGATGCCAGACAATCACCATAAGTCTGTACTTGTATCCTTACAGCCGTACATGAGGTAATTTGGCTATATTCATTCCGTACCTTAAAACACCCACTGTGAAGCATTAAAGACAACAGAATACAGTATAGTATTATGGCAAGTATCTGCACTCACTTAGATTTGAGGCAGAGTACAGTAGTGTAGTGTATTTGACACAGGCCATGAGTTCCACTTGCACACAATTGAGCACAGAAATTCTCCCTGCAGCTGTAGCAAACACATTCCTCAAGCCTTTTTAACATCTAGTCCTTTATTCATTACTGTTATTCCTTTATAACTAAGTTTATATTGAAATATATCATCTATTGTAGATAAAAATTCTGCTCCTGAATCACTAATCGACTATTGGTGCAGGTTTTGTTCCCTGATACAATGTACAGCTGCATTCACTTCACCTTGTCCCAAAGGCATACAGAACCATTTTTATCTTGTGGGGGCTGAACTCTTTCCACTCAAAAATTATTAGGGCTCAAAATTATATTTAATTTGATTAAACTGGAATTAAAAACCACTAATGTATCATGAAATATGATAGCATTTTTAAAAATAATATCGTACATAAAAAACCGGAAATAACCATTACTAGGCTCATACCCACAGTCTTCGGTTTAGTCCACCAAACTTTTTTATAAATATGAGAAAGTGTGTGTATATAGGTTGTCTCTGAAACAGCCACACCTAGCCAGTAGCAAATGGTTCCAAATATGCAACTTTTCATGAGGAATCTCTTGGTGTGTCTGACAGTTTGCAAGATCATTGCCTCCAGGGCCAAAATCTATTCCAATAATACTAAAATACTCAGAGACTTGGCATACCACAAGTGCTATAAACTATACAATTTGTAGATACTTTCTGCGGTGTTACACAGAGGGATAACTCAAACGACCTTGCTGAATATTGGCCACACATGATCCACCAGTAGGCTATAGTCTGTTCAAAAAAATATTTATCCTAACCTCCCCTCCAGATCGTATGCCTATGGTTCTATCTACCTACCAAGCACTGTTTATCTTTCTTGCTGTAAAGTGTGTACCATAGTTATCAAGGTTTGGATTTCAGGCAGTACCATTGGGGGGAGTGTAACTGTGCTTAAAATCCACAAGTCAAACCCCTTAGGAATCATCCTTTACAGGGTATGGAGAATAGGAACACAAGGTGGGCAATACTAAGAGAGTTGGCAACTGTATGTTCCTCGTAGTAGTATCTACCCTTCCCCTCAAAACGGACTATTGCCTACCTCCACAGCATTACATCCCACTCGTGCACAAATCTGACAAGCCTATGGTACTCGATTTTGATCAACAATTACAAATACACAATATTCCATCATGTCCACATACTGTATAACCTCTTATTAAAAACTCATCATGCAACAGTGTTTCTCCAACGATTTCCTGCTTCCAGTTATTGTCCAACGTTTTTTATTCTCGAATAATATCTGGAGTTGTCCTCTCATGCTGGTCATTGATAAATAATTTCCTTTTTGGTACCTAAGCTTGTGTTGTCCCTCACAGTAATAACACCATTTCCTAATTGCTTCCTACTTTCACACTCATTGCTCTTTAATTTGTAGTAATTTCCTTTAGGCTTTCCCTTCTGCTGTTATTACAACCTTCATCCACCATAACTAGGCTCATAAGTAAAAAAAAAAAAAATCTGATTCCTTAGATTTTATTATGTTCTACAACCCCCTGCATTCCACCCCAACTTTATAACTCATTCACTCCTTATTACTCATACATTCCATATCTTAAAGATACAAACCATAATAACCCCTTTGCAAGCAGTATTTCAGTCTCAAAAAGCCCCATTTTAGAAAAAGAAATTAGGTCTATTTTATGGAGGACATTTTTCCTATACAATAAAAGTTTTCACTGGTTTTAAAAGTTTTTGGGTCTTATTAGTTAGGTTTCTTTTTGCACTGTTTTCTTTGTAATTACTTATATTTTTATATTTTTTCACCTTGTCTGTGCCTTTCAGTTCTTTTCTAATGTTCTTCACTTGGCTTCATCTTGAAACACCATCAATCCACTTGACCTTCCAGTATCATTTCCTGTTTAGTTTCTGCACCTTTCCAAACTTCCCACAAACTGTGTAGAAGATATATTTAAAATTTTTCTGCCTATCCCACCCTACCCTCACTCTTCCTCCTTCTTGTCCTCCACTTCTTCATCCTTGGCTTCATCATTCTTTGCCTCTCCATCGCTTTCCACGTCCAGATCTCCCATCCCCACTTCCTCCTCCTCGTCATCGTCATCTCCAGCCACTTCCCTGTTCTCCTCCTCTGCTTTCTCCAGTTGGCGAGCCAAGTCAGCTTCTTCAATGTCTGTCACAATCTGTAAGTTTAGAGGGTACGTCAGGTGTAAGTCTAACAGGCAGGGGAAATTTAGGGAAGAAAATGGATAAGAAGAGAGCGAGGGAGATCAAACCTTCATAATTAGGTAAGAAAATTAATGGGATGGACAATATTAACCAGTACATCTCGTTAGGGATATCGCAATGGTTAAGAAGAAAACATAGGTGAGAAAAACAGGCAGAATGAGTCATAGGGCCACACACATGATATTGAAACAAACAAGAGACTGAAATATATTGTAAAATAATCATTAAAGCACATATCATGATACAGCTACACATGGCAAACGGAGAAATGACAAACAACATTAAATTAGGGACTAAAGATTAAAGTACGAGTTCAAAACCACATTACCTTAGGGGCCATCTTGACCATGAGAGTGCCACCAAAGCCTGTAATCTCAGATGTAACCTTCTCAATGGCTCTCTCTAGCGCCTTGAGGCCATCCTGCTTCTCTGTCGTTGAGGTGGTCATTACTGCAGAGAGGAATAAATGTGAGGTGGTGGTGATGACAAGGGAACAAGTAGTGGAGAGTAGTTCAAAGTGGAATAAAATGGAAATGAGAGGTGGGGGAATAAAGAGGCAAGTGCTAATTATCTGAGGGTTGTTAATAATGATACACAAACAAGGTGTACCGTACAGGCCAGGTGTGAAACTGGAATTATTGGTAAAGCTCTCTTACGCTTCACATTCATCTAATACTATCTCCAATCTAATTCTAGCCGTATCAACTTCCAACAAAGTAATCCAACCCTATAGTTACCATATAGAGGTGGAGCAATCAGGTTTATTCTGATGGGAATGTCCACAGTGGACTCTTCGATACCACTTTTTAGCGCACTCTTCACTGCATCAATTCCCTCATACTCAAAACATGACACTTCAATGTCTGCTCGGATCTTGACACCCTGGGACTGCAATTTCCGCTGGATCTGTGTGACCATTACTGACCTGGTTTCTTCGTCCAGTTTACACTCGTCTAGTATGCTGTGATCACTGTAGAAAAGGAGACATAGCTCAGTTTATTTCGCATTTTAATTACAGGACATTCGTAAAACAGCTCTGTCCAAATGTTGCCAAACAATCTTGACACAGTATATCTAAAATTTCAATAGACGCTAACCACCACATTGCAGAATTTATATATAAATCAGATTGCATGTTATGAAAGTGATAAGTGCCTCCCTCTGAAACAAAATAAATATATAAATAAATCAGATGTTGCTCAAGAAAACATGATAAGCCTATATTTAAGCTAATAATACCACCTCCAGAAAAAAAAAAAAAAAAATTTATGTTGCAAGAAACACGAACAGCAGTATGAATGTATGCATGCCTATTTAACCAATAAACACTAAAATCCATGGGGCTTCAATTTTTCAGGTACCTCATGAATTTAATACTACTTTCCATCTTTCTGCGTACCGGTATACATATACTGCATCAAAATTCGTCATAAATGTATATATATTTTCTGTGAGGTACTACAATACAGTATACGATAATTATGTAGTTTGCTATTCATCATAAATTATGATTAGAATCATTAGCCATGTTTTGTGAATCCCTCTTCACCCACATGCCTAGCTTTCAGGAAAACCCCACCAACTTACACGACAGCCTGTTTGAAGACATCATATGCACACGCCTGCTTCTTGTACTTTTCTTCAAAGTGCCAGGCAGTCTGCTGGTAGAGCTGCTCCACCTGCTCCTCTTGTGTGTACCCCAGTAGTTCACCCACGTGTCGGATGATGGAACTGACAGCTTTGGCTTTTGCAAACTTTTCTGTGCAGCGCTCAACATCCTCCTTTGACACTCTCCGTTTTGATAAATCTATGTAACCTGTGGGGATAAAGTTATGTTACTGGGGAGCAAAAAAAAATGGTTGGGAGAAAAATATAAAATATAGTGGTGAGTATCCCTCCTACCCATAAAAAGATATTTATTTCTGAATAAAGATAAATAAGCTAAAAATTTGTCATACTGTATACAGATACCTCTCTTCAAGCATAATAATATTAATCGTACCCACAAACAGGTTACGCACACCCACCTTTCTCTTTATCTACCCTGATGACAACCACCGGCTCTGTCTTGCCAACGCGGATGAGTTTGTTCATGGAGCGAATACGTCGCCTGGACAGCTCTGAGAGAAGTATCATGCCCTCAATGTTGTTATACTCCAGCAGGTGGACATAGGCGCCCATCTCGGCAATACTTCGTACTGTCACCATCACCACATCGTCCACCTCGGGGTACTTCTGTGCGTAGTAGCGGCAAAACAACGGCATCTTGGCGATTTGTGGCTGCACGTGCTGTTGGTCAAAGTTGCTTCCTGCTGGGGCTACTCAACTTTTCACTGGGCTGCAAATACAAGGTGAAATATAATTTATACTAACTTTGTACAAATTGTTCATGTCAAAACCAACACCACAATCCAAACTTAACAGACCAACCTCCATCCCCTATTCAGAATCAGGGCAATATTTTTAGCTTTAAAATAAAGAATACTGTATACCTTATTAATCACGGGTATCACTTTTGAATGACATTAAAAATAAAAACTAGCAAATAACAGTGAACAAAAACTGTAATAAAATACAACAAAATTATTGAGGGAAATAATATCGACATAATCTGTAAATATACCAAGTGCAAAAATTCTTTACATTTTTTCTCACACTGGTATAACAAGAGAAATTATCATACACATTAATTTCCCGTGGTGGTGGTGTCATGCATTACGGTAGCAGCTGGTGTGTGTATTTTGGATAACAGCTGGTCACACACAACACACACACACCTCATCATTATAACACCTTCACACCGTCATCCCACTCTCTTCTAAACAGTGAGTGATTCATTTACACCATCTCATCCACACACCTCACAATACTACATAAGGATATAATTATTATGAATGGTGGAAACTGCACTGGGTCAAGTAATTTTTCCACTTACATACACTAAGGTTAAGGTATTATTATTATTAAAGGAAGTAACCAGCTGTGGGAAATTCGGGGGCTTTGATTCCTCCGAGATATCCCAATCATCATAATCCCTCCACATAAGACTGTAGAGACGTGTTTTATGATAGACTTTCCCTAACCTAACCTAGACCGCAGCAGACTACCGGGACCTAACCTGGGCAAACTACCGACTGGGACCTAACCGTGGTGAAGTACCAGGACCTGACCGGGGCAAAATACTGGGACCTAGCTGGATCTGGCAACACTGCTACAAAACGGCTATATTAGATACCGTAACTACCCTCCAAACAATACCAAGCAACAGGACACCATTATTTTTGTTTATCAGGTCCTGTTTCTTAGCATTTTTTGGAGGAATCAATTTGCTCCAATGTACCAAATGTTTAACATCTTTTTAAATGTTTAAAACTTTACATTTTGAATGTTTCCGGGGAACTCACTTATCTTACAACTCCAATATACATGCATACTTACACTATATATATGCATAATTATATATACAGTATAATAACAATTTATACACACCCGGTATCAAATTAATTCCTATTTCTTATATAAATATTCCCAAATTTCCCTAATTCCAAACACCATCACACTCGTTACCTCATAACTTTAAAAAGAGCAAACTAGTGTTATATCAACCTTTGCTAATAAATAATATACATGTAATAGACCACGCCCTCTACATCTCACATCATAATATACATCTTTACTTTCTAAATATTATCGAAAAATAAGGTCAGATGTGAACCCCGCCTTAACCTAACTTTTCAATAATATTTTAACCCATTTCCTCCACACACACACACACACACATTTAAACCCATTCCACACCTACATTAAAACCCATTCCACACCTACATTAAAACCCATTCCACACCCACATTTTATTTAACCCATTTCCATCCACTAACTAAAACCCACATTTTAATCCATTATCCTCCACTTCACCCCTATTTTTAACCCATTTCCTCCACTTCATCCACACCCACACCCACATCTTAACCCCACAAGGCTGCCTCTCCACCCCCACACACCTTCCCCAACCCATAATAGTCCATACAGATGTAATAAAACTAATAATAATAAGTTTTTAACACATGTACTCACCACCACCTGGCCGGCCTCCTCCTTTACACTGACACGCTGTACAGTGTTGCCAAGTCCCATTCAAGAAATTTCCCCATCTTCAATAATTATCAGAATTTCCCTTTTTTTTACCTCACAAATTAATTCCCTGTTTACTCTTGAAGATAATAGTCGTGCTTTTTACTACTATCCCCTGATATTATTTTCGTCTCCATTTGCTCGTGATCAATCTGTTATTTTAATTTCCCCGTGTGTGGACTTCAAAATTCCCTAAAACTGAAATTTCCCTGCACCTGGCATCACTGGCACGGAGAATGAAACACTCCCTCACAATAATAATAATGGTTTCGGTATATCTTCTTAAATATGTACTGCATTATTTTTGTGTTTAGTATTTTAATTTTATACATTAATACATTGTTTACCTTTATTAGTCAAATGTAGTGAAACTTGTATTGTAACGATGGGTTAAAGTTTTGACGGGACTTTTAGCAAATCCTATCACCATGGCTGATGCAATACTTGTTGGTTACTGGCACGTTCTTATTAATTAATTAATAAGTATTGGGTAATTGTAGGATATCAATCTCACATCAAACACCTTTAATATATAAATATGTCCACTGTCATTAATAAATTATAATATATCCACTATTGGGTTAAACGCCCATCTCAACTTTACATGAAATGCATAAAATAACACTAATAATAAAAAAAAGTATACTGAAAACATTGAAAAGATTAAAACAAGGCATTACTGGAAAAAATATTACTAAAATGATAAGAAGGCTTCCATAGACTATCATTCATGCCTGCGCAAACTAGGTAACTGTGCAATCATTTATATTTGCCACACACTAGCAAGATTACTGGAGCAGTCACCACATATTATCATGCATGCATCACTGTACAAGAGTGTGATTGACGAAAAGCTTGTTGGATATGGTTAAATAATGGTTCTCATCAGTCATTTGCACAAACCATCAATCACACACACACCACAGTTATGCCTGCACAACCACCTAGTTTGCGCAGGCATGATTGACAATAATAGTCTATATATGGAGATGTAGCTATATATTTTATTATTATTATATTATTAGACCGACAAAAAGACGTCTCTGCGCTTGTACAACAATTTAAAAAAAGAGTAAAGCGACTAAAACTAATAATAATTAATAAAAATCACTAAAAAGAGTCAGTCATCAGTCAGCCGTCAGAGGGAGCAGTCACGTACAAGAAGCCTCCATAAATAACCTTCAATACACCACGTTATTTAGTTTATTTACCACTTTAGACTCTTTATATAATCATGAATGCACCACCAACATTTGAATCCTTCCTTCTCTTTGATGGAGAGAAGAAAATTATTAAGGAAATTGACACTAAGGTAGGATTATTTATATTATATTAATGTTTTTGGGTTTGTTGACATGTTTATTTACTCGTTTATTTTACCTTATTACTTATTTATTTACCTAATTACTTATTTATTTACCTTGTTACTTATTTATTTACCTTATTAGTTATATATTTACCTTATTACTTATTTATTTACCTTATTACTTATTTATTTACCTTATTACTTATTTATTTACCTTATTACTTATTTATTTACCTACTAATTTACCTTGATGCTTGTTTATTTATGTTATTATTTATTTATTTACCTTGATGCTTGTTTATTCACCTTATTACTTATTTACTTACATTATTCCTTCTTTATTTACCTCACTTACTTATTTACCTCATTACTCAGGTAAACATTGAAAGAATTACCGATATTGCGTACGGTTTTTCTACCTTCATTACCCACTTATTTAGACCATTCTAAGACTATTTTCTTCTAACTATGGCATTTCCTCCGCAAATGCCATATTCAAATGGGGCATTTTGAAATGAGCCTGACCTAACCTAGACCGCATCAAACTACCGGGACCTAACCGAGGCAAACTACCAGGAAATAACCGTGGTAAAGTACAGGAAATGACCGGGGCAAAATACTGGGATGTAGTCAGAAAATATATTGGAGGTAGATGAGTCCTTCAAATATTGCAACGAAACCCACACACCTATATGGAAGGAGCTTGTATTGTGGCATAGTCAGGAGGAATCAGAAGCCACCTCCAATTCTCATACACGATCATTGGGTCCTTGAAGGTGGAAGTTTTGTGTTAGTAAATCTGGAGCAACTGCATGATTCCTCCACAAACTATTCCAAGCAACGGAACACCATTATTTTGGTTAACTTGGGCCTGTTTCCTGGCATATATACTTTGGAGGAATCAAGGCACTCCAACGATCCATCAACAAGGAGTGTATATATAAATAATACTTAGCACTTTCTTCCCCCCCCCCCCACTTCTACTATCTACACCATCATCAACAACAAGGAAATAATGGTTACGGTGTCACTTTTCTCCGCCGGTGACAGGTTCCCAACGCCGCCATCTACACCATCAACAAGGAGTGTATATATAAATAATACTTAGCACTTTCTACCCCCCACCACTTCTGCTATCTACACCATGGAGGTAGTATAGGTGGAGTCGCCATGGCTCACTAATCCAGGGGAGTAAAGTGAAGCCGCCGAACTGTCATTTTCGGCGCCTTCAATATGGCAGACACCAAAATATGTTTCAGTAAAAGTGGACTTCTGACCTGACATACAAAGGTATGCGCCATCTTGAAGGCGCCGAAAATGACAGATTGGTGGCTTCACAAATCAGGTCCTCATGGCGACTCCACCTATACTACCTCCATGATCTGCACCATCATCAACAACAAGGAAATAATGGTTATCACTTTTCTCCGCCCGCCATGACAGGTTCCCAACGCCTCCATCTACACCATCAATAAGGAGGACCACACCCTCGGCAACATGATCCGTATGCAGCTACTCAAGGATCCGATGGTCATGTTTGCCGGCTACAAGAATCCACATCCCCTCGAACACAAGGTCATATTGAGGATTCAGGTCAGTCGTTATATATGTACTGTGTGTGTTCTGGTATAAAGTTTAAGGGGGGAAATTTGTGTTGGTTAAGGGGGTGCTGGAATAGGGGGACAGGCTTGGGGGGGGTTTAGGGGGGTGCAGGAGTAGGGGACAGGCTTGGGGGGGTTTTTGGGGGGTGCGGGAGTAGGGGGACAGGCTCGGGGGAGGGGTGCGGGAATAGGGGACAGGCTTTCTACCCACTCCAAGCCTGTCCCCCTATTCTGGCACCCCCCTCCAAGCCTGTCCCCTACTCCCGCACCCCCCCCCCCAAGCCTGTCCCCTACTACCGCACCCCCTTAATCTGGAGCACCTGAATCGTCCAAACTATTCCAAGCAACAGAACACCATTATTTTTGTTCATATGTTCCTGTTTCCTGGCATACTTTGGAGGAATCAAGACACTCCAATGTAACAAAAGTGAATTATCCCCTTAAACAATGGTACAGTTGACCCTGGATATACAGTGAAGAAATACTTGTATCCACCACTTACTTCATTTTACACTCGGTCCCTCATTGAACACCACTATATGTTTTCCCAGGCTTGTGTTATGCATTACCATACACACTTAAGTAATTTACTGACCCTGTGTCAAAAGAATAGTGCTATATTTACTCATCTTATATCTAGGTAATGCTGTATTTTGCTGTGTTCTTTCATCTTTCTGAGTGGTACGGTGTTCACTGGACAATTTAAAACGTATGGTAGGTTTTGTGTTCTTTCATCTCAGTGAGAAGAATCGATACGTTCAAACTCTTACAAGCCTGAAATTACCATAAGAAAAATCCACTGTGCCATTTGGACTTGGTGCTGTGTTATCATTGTTGTAGTAGTAATTATAATAACTTTCTAAGCCGGTGAAGCATAAAAGAAAAACACGCACACACATCTTTGGTTCTATCCACATCATTCCACAATAATAATATTCATATGGATGTGCATAACTTTCCAAGCCAGTGAAACATGAAGGGTCCACACACACACACACACATCTTTGGTCCTGTCCACAATGTAAATTAGATATGTGTGTGTGTAACTTTCTAAGCCATATATTGCAATCTGGGTGTGTTTATTTCCAGACCTCTGACGCCAGCTACACTCCCCACGACGCCTTCATGAACGCCATCACTGACCTCATCTCAGAGTTGTCCCTACTGGAGGAACGCTTCAGAGAGGCCGTCAGAGAGAAGAGGGAAGGATTTGATTAAGGTGATGGTACACTTTTGGTACATTAGAGCTTTTTGATTCCTCTAAAGTATGCCAGGAAACAGGATCAGGTTTACAAAAAATAATGGTGGTCTGTTGCTTGGAATAGTTTCTAGGAATCAGTTGCTCTGGATTTACCAACAACACTGTACCATCCCTCTTAAGGGTTCCTTAAGCTTCACACCTTCATCGTCATTCAACAACAACACTTCTCTTTCCCTTCCACCCTAAGATACAAAGGTGACCCACATCTAAATATTATAATTAGGAAAACACCACCTGTATCTGAGTCAGTCTCAAATAAACATGATCATCTTGCTGCTCTTTAAGTCACTCATTCTTTGTACGGTACTCTAATGATCTTGTTTTTCCTTATTTACTAATCATCACTCCTTGTTCACTAATTATCTCTTTATCTTTGTTTGCTAATTATTATTCTTTCCTTGTACTCTAATTATCTCCCTTTCCTTGTTCACTAATCATTCTTCTTTCCTTGTTCACTAATCATTCTTCTTTCCTTGTTCACTAATCTTTCTTCTTTCTGTTTACTAATCATCACTCTTTCCTTGTTCCCTAATCATTACATGGCGAAATATTAATCTGCCCCATTAGACCATTTTTATGACTATGTGAAGACCATATAATAATAGTTACCATAAATATAGGTGCATATAATAATTACTGATACTCTATAATATGTATTGTACTGTACTTACATTACCTACATTTGTCTTTTGTTTGTTTTTGTAAATTGTCAAAGTTCCCAGGGTAATAATAACTTCTTTTCTTATTCTTTACACTGTGTATGAGAATAAATTTAGATTTAATAATTGAATAAAACTAAATATGATGAAGCTGCTGTATGTTTTGGGTTAATATCATATGTATCACTACCATTATTATGTACTTGTATATCATAATGTAATGTATTTTTTATAGAATATATGAATAATCACCAGCAGTAGTTTTTTTCTCTTTGGTGTCCCTTCAAAACGTGACAATTTAAATACAGGTAAGACAATATCCATGCTCCTTTAAAGAGGTAATTCGTTTTTGGTACATTGGATGCCTTGATTCCTCCAAAGTATGCCAGGAAACAGGACCAGAAGAGCAAAAATAATGGCATTCTGTTGCTTGGAATAGTTTGGAGGAATTAGTTGCTCCAGATTTACCAACACTGCACAAGTTTAGTAAATCACTTAGTGTGTATGGTAATGAATAACACAAGCCTGAGAAAACACACATTGGTGGTCTTCAATGAGGGACTGAGTGTAAAATGAAGTAAGTGGTGGATACAAGTATTTATTCATTGTACTGTATATCCAAGGATGATTGTATAGTTCTTGAGTATATCTAGGGTCTACAGTATACTTAACGAGTACGTAAGATGAGTCGGTGCCTGGCCTTGTCCAGAGCAGGAAGTGGATTTCTGAGAGGTCTTATGTTGGTGGAAGTGACCGGGTTTGCATGGAGTTGCAGAGGTGGACATCATCAAGAGATTTGGACTTCCTACACACCAGTAATATCACCACTGTGTGTCATTGCTTGGAATTGTATGGAGGAATCAACAGTTGCTCCAGATTTACCAACACTGTACTTCCCCCTTAATTAAGTAATGTAACAACTGACATGTATCATAATTATAGGAGAATATTATTATTATTATTACAGTATTTGTATTTTTACTGTAGATATGAGCAGTACAGTATAGCATGGTTTGTTATTATTACAGTAATCCCTTGTTTTGCACTGTTGTTATAAGTATGTATTACGCTGTTTGTAATGAATTTGTGTTCAGTAAACCCTCATTATTCGCTGGGTATATGGGTGTGTAATGTACTAAGAGGGTTACTGTACACAAATTCATTACAAACCCTGCAATACATACATATAACAACAGTGCAAAACAAGGGATTACTGTACTGTATTGTTGTGTAATAACTAATAATAAACCAATAAGGTTACTGAATAACTACAGCAGTGTCAATTTTCCCATCCATCTTAAGTGATAATAAATATAATTAGTGATAAACAATATTATACACTACTCATTAAAATTTAACTATTTCTTATAGTTAAATTACTCCATTAATACCAGCTAAGACCACAGTTGTTTTAGTATTTTGTTCTGGTTAAATTATTACAAGTGTAGATGGTAGGGATAAGACAAAACTTTTATTTGTAAATCACTTTCGCCCTTATATCTACTAGAACCTCGTTCAGAATTAGGCCATTCTTCTTTCATCCTTAAAACATTATATTTGTATTTTTTTTCTCTCTTCCTTCTCTGTGTGAAATAACAGACATAATAATAAGGCCGTTGTCACACTATATGCGGCTCCGCCTCTGCAGCTTCGCCGTATCGGCAGAGCTGCAAATCCTCTACGTGTGCCGCACAGTGGTATTAAACACAATTTATATTAATATAAGTACTGTACAGTACATGACAAATTACTATATATAAGACTGGGAACAAAAATATACAAAAGATTTTCTTGGCTTGTCTTGGAGGCTTTGAATAAATAGATCCACATCAAATATGGTAATTAGTAATTTTAAAGGAGTGATAGCAGAGGGGAGTAGTGCGGCGTATGGCCGTGGGTCGGACAGTGTGACCACGTGTACAGTATCAATCGGCAAAAATAGGGTTCTGCTGAGGAGAGCTCTTTAAATTATGTTATGACAGTAAAATTAATGACTAGACTGTATTTATGAGAGAGTCTAACAATATTTATTTTAATAATATGGAAGGATGACACAAAGAAAAGAAAAAAAAAGCCGAACCGAACCGAAATTGCGTGTGGTACGAACCCAACCTAAAGAAATGTAAACAAAACATAAGATAAATAAACATTAGTCAACCTGGTAAGTGAGACGGTAGTATGCAAGAACATTCATGGTGTATACGACGGCATGGTACCGGTACGATGGTTCTGTTGTTTGTCTAAGGAGCCGTCGTACCGGTACCATGCCATCGTATACACCGTGAATGTTCTTGCATACCGCTAAGTGAGTATGTATCATTGGTGTTAAATGGTGTTAAATGTTGATAAAATTGGTGTTAAAAAGGTGTTGGATGGTGATAAATGGTGTTGGATGGTGTTAAATTGTGATAAAATGGTGTTGGATGGTGATAAAATTGTGTTAAAAAGGTTGATAAATGGTGTTAAATAGTGATAAATGGTGTTGGATGGTGATAAATGGTGTTGGATGGTGTTAAATAGTGATAAAATGGTGTTGGATGGTGATAAATGGTGTTGGATGGTAATAAAATTGTGTTTAAAATGGTGATAAATGGTGTTGGATGGTGATAAATGGTGTTGTATGGTGTTGGATGGTGATTAAATGGTGTTGGATGGTGATAAAATGGTGTTGGATGGTGTTAAATAGTGATAAAATGGTGTTAAATAGTGATAAAATGGTGTTAAAAATGTTGATAAATGGTGTTGGATGGTGATAAATTGGTGTTAAATAGTGATAAAATGGTGTTGAATGGTGTTGGATGGTGATAAAATGGTCTTGGATGGTGATAAATGGTGTTGGATGGTAATAAAATTGTGTTAAAAATGGTGATACATGGCGTTGGATGGTGATAAATGGTGTTGGATGGTGTTAAATAGCTATAAATGATGGTGTTAAAAATGGTGTTTTTGTGTATATTCCATTCATGTATTTCTTATCAATTTTCTCGTATCATCATTTTAGTCTTCTTCACTTAACGTTAATTAGTATGGGTGTTTTATATGCCAATTATGGTTCTCTAATAATTACTCTATAATAATAATTGTAAATATGGGTGTTTAATATGTCAAGGTCCCCTAATAATTACTCTTTCAATAATAATAATTGTTAATATGGGTGTTTTATATGCCAATTTAGGTTCTCTAATAATTACTCTATAATAATAATAATAATTCTAGTAGTGGTATAAGTTACAGTACAGTATTTGGTTATTATCTCGATACACACACACACACACACACACGCGTTACCACCAATATAACCCCCAAGTCAGTTATGTTACAAAAGAAGATGATAGCTAAGTCACCATTGCCTGCTGGTGACATTAGAAATATTGAGAGAGGATGAGTATGGTAAAGAAAATGAAGACCATCACTGGTACATGTATAGGGTGGTCCGAAAGTCTTGTCCAATTGCAAGTGTATGGTAGGGAGTGACAAGACTTTCGGACCACCCTGTATATTGTAACTGTTATATGACCATTCTTATTACATTACAGCCAGTTACTAAGGATGGGTAGAGAAAGTAACGAGTATCACTGGTACATGTATAGTGTATATGACCATTCTTATTGCATTACAGCCAGTAACTGAAGATGGGTAGTGAGGGTTGCCTGCTGGTGATGGTGATTGACATTCATCCGCAGCTGGCAGAGGCGGAGCAGCATGCCCACACCTACCTGGATGCTTGTATATCCTTTGCCAACATCCACCTGGCATCCAATGTCAGGAATACACTGGCTGTCATTGCTGCCAACCACCAAGATACAAGGTTCCTCTACCCCAGTACAACGGAGGAACAGGTGATGCATTGTGGGGGTTATTAATTTATTACTTTAGGTTATTATTCTGGACATTATATTTATTTGGAGATGCAGGACTGTGATTTAAGGCTAATAGAAAACTGTGTTATCTACTACATTATTATATTTCATACTGGAATTATCTTTTATGTATTAGGTATACTGTATTGTCATTTTTTACATCTTATTTATTCCTACCAGTGAATGAATGAATCTATTAATCACTTCAGGATAAGCGTCAGAAAGATGGGCGACTAGAGCTGCTGGGACTAGTTGATGACAGTATAGAGAGAGAATTGAGGAGTATGGTAGTTGGAAAACATCAAGGCGAGCAGACCGAATCCCTCATCTCTGGTGCTATTGGACGAGGGCTGCTGTACATCAAGCGACAGGAGACTGAGGACATTCTTAGTAAAAGAGTACATGCAAGGATTCTGGTGGTGAAAATATCAAGTTAGTGATTGTATTGTGTTGTAAAGTTTGAGTTAATGCATTTTAATTTCAGTGATTATTGTTGGATGTTGTTAGGTCAGCATGTTTACAATTTGTTGGTGGCTATCTCATGCTCTAAATATACACAGTGATTGTAAAAGCAAAGCAAGTATATTAGAGGACCATAAATTACCCAATATAGTGTTTTAGCTATTGCGCCTACCTACCTACTGTATTGAAAAATATCCTGTAAAGATCAGTGCACCTTTAATGTTGATTTTATTACCACCAGCTTTACAGGTATTGTTGTACAGATAATTTTCTTTACGGAGTGAATGGTATGTAAATATTTTTTTTAAGGCATTTTTTTTTTATTTAACAGGTGACACTGGGGGACAATATCTCAACTACATCAATAACTACCTGTCTGCCCAGAAGATAGGAACAGCCATTGATGTATGTCTGGTGGGAAGTGACTGTGGACTCCTCCAACAGGGGGCAGACATCACCGGGGGATGCTACCACTGCATACATGAGGCAGGTTTGATGATGAAGGCAAAGAATATTGTAGTCTATTTTTTCTGACTTGGACAGGTTTGATGATGAAGTGAAGAATACTTTAATTGTACAGTGGGATCTCGCATCTAGCGAGTTCTCAACTTGCGAATTCGTATCTGGCGACACCATACAACCTCTACCCATATTCGTTTCTAGCGAACAAAATTCCCATCTGGCAAAATGAATATGTAAGAAAATTAAAAAATAATAATAATAAAATTCGAGGGTGGCAGATTTACCTCCACGGCGGATACCTGTATTTTGTTTATCGTGTGACGTCACGTCACCACCCACGCGGCCAGTCGGCCACTCCTAGTCCTTCCCCAATTTAAAAACTCAGTCTCCGTCTTTGTCGCGCACGTGCGAGACCTCTCTTGACCCGCTCCGACCTTAAGCGTGAGGAGGAGAATGCAGATGAAAGAATTACAAAATTAATTCAAGCATCAAGAGAGGAGGGAGAGAGTGGTGGTGAGCGGGAGACAAGTGAGGAGGGAGGCTGTGGCACGCTGCACTAGCCTGTCCCTTCGCCTCAGATACCAGCAGTTTGTCACTTCATTCATTACTCACGAGTAAATAGTGAATCCTGTATTTAATTATTTCTTCTTGAATTCATGTTGTGTATCACTTTGTGTACAACATAATGAAAATTATGCGATATCATAGACAAAAGTATATAAAATATAGATAATAATAAAAAAAAAAAAATTCCCATTTGGCAGGCGAGAGAGCGTGAACAGTGGTGAGGAGGGCGAGGGTGGTGGTGGTAACATGGACAAGGGAGGAGGGGAGGGGAAGGGAGAGGTTGCTTGAGTGAGGAGGTGGCTGCCAGTCCGTCCATCCCTCCACCAAATGGACATTCGTCACACTTACACACTTTATCACTCAAATTACAATACCACTCATAATTTTTTCTTTGTTATATATTGTGCATCACTTTGTGTTTATTTAAATGGAAATTAAAATGTTATAGGCGAAAATAAAGTAAATAAAATGAAGATCGGCAATTTTCACCTCGCCTATTATAATTTTCCTCATTAGTTTATGTATTCGCATCTAGCGAATTCACATCTAGCGCCGTTTTTTTGGCACCAATTACTCACTAGATGCGAGATCCCACTGTAGTTTCTTTTATTTCAAATTGGACAGGTTTGATGGTGAAGTGAAAAATACTGTAATTGTAGTTTTTTTTTTTTTTTTTTTTTCAATTTTGGCTGTGGATAGTTACCTAAAGCTGGAAGGAAATATATAGACGATTAATATCCGATGCTCTGCATCACCATTACAAATTATGGCCATACTGTACTCTACTCTCCTAGTTGCATTGGCCTGCCCCAAAAAACCAGTGATTTGGGTTTGAATATCATGCTCACTGTAATATCTTGCTGCTTGATGGCACTGCATTGTTCATTCATTCATTAATTCATATTCTATGCATGACTTTGCTACTGCTGTTTTGGGATGTGTTTGGAGTAGCACCAGCCTCTAATTCCTGACATATGGTATCTTATGGAATCAAATGCATCAGTGAATAACAATTTCTTCAGGTACACATATGTGCTAAATAGCTGGATATGCTTGTAAAGTACTATACAGAATATTCTAACAGGAAGCATCTAATGCAAAAGTTTATTCACACTCCTCATAAAGTTTGCATCTTGTAGATAACAGAGTTGCTGCAGACACTGATCATGATGTACCAAGCTGATGTAGCCACACGTAAGAAACTGAACACACCTGCACCAGAGGCTGTCGACTACCGGGCCGCCTGTTTCTGTCACCGTTCCCTGGTGGATATGGGTAATGTGTGCTCCAACTGTCTCTCAGTTTACTGCAAGGCTGTACCACTCTGTACCACATGTAATGTTATATTCCAGACTGATAGACCCATGAAAATTGGCAAGAAAAAGAAATAGCTGAGCAAATTGTGGTTGTGTGTAGGGCTGCTCCAATATAGGTCATCTTGATACTGCTGTACAGGTGATAACTTTTGTTACCACCAGAAAAGTGGAAAAGGAATAACCCCTCGACAGTGTAGGATAGGACAGTAGAATGATGAAATAAGAGAAGGTGTGAAAGAGAAGAGATTGCAATACAGTACACTAGTTGGGACAAGATAATCTTTTTTTTATCACCCCCCAGTTGAGGAGACCCTGGGATAGGTGGGGTGCAAGGTACCTGTGATATTGTTTAATTGTGCCAAGTCTGAATAATCTCTGGCTAGTATCAGAGGGCCATAATAAATAAAAATAGTGAATTTTAGTATCTTGGCTACCCATAAACATTGAGGATAGACCACCCTGTTGAAGGAGATGAAACCATTAGGATATTGGAGACTTGTAACATTGCTTGGATTCCCCCCCTTTTCTTTTCCAGACTTGGTTGCTGGCTTACATTTTTCTCCAACACCTTCATTTAGGTTATTAATCCAGCCCCAGCTACACAACCATGGAAACAGTCCCTAATACCAGCTGTATCTCTACCCAATTCCTTTATTAATCTAGAGTATTACATTACCTTGTCGAGTTGTGTACTAGCTCTACCAACCAGGGTCTCAGGTGGCAGGAGTGTCATTCAGTAGTCCCATTGGGGTGGGAGCAGTATATATCCTCTCTAAATATGTCTTTGCTGTGGCCATCTCATGTAGAGGTGTTCAGGGAGGGGAATGCAGAATAAACACTGAATGTTCCCTTACCGTACCATCACACCAAGTAATGAGTAAACACCAAGAGTGGAACTGGGATAATACAAATCCATACAAAGTTGAATTTTGAAAAGTTCAAAGTTGCAGTTGCTATGGCTTTGAAGTTTACATTGGTAGGTCTTTCGTGGGTTTGAATTGTTCGTCTGCCATAAGCTAAGTAGGATTTCAGTGTTGTAATCCTTCATTGATATAAAGTGATCTGTCTGTAAGAGATTGCATCTGACCTTACCTGTTGGTGTTGTTTATTTCAACATTGAAATGGCTGATTGTAATGAGGTGCCCTATATTCTGTCTCAGGTATACGTATGGTTATGATTATTTATGAACATTTGCCAAGTATTTATCGTTGTATGAAATTTTTTAAGCATTAACAGTTCCATATTAACATTAAGGTTCCAAGGAGAAAAATGCAAATACAATATCAGTAACTGTATCTGAAGTTCAAAATTGGTTTCAAATTTATTAACAAATGTTCAGTGCAGTAAATACAGTTTTCATGTGCATCATATTTTGATACATTAATGATTCAGTTCCTGAGTGTTTTAAGTTTGGTTAAACTGGATTTATAGTTCATACATATGGTATTTGGTTACCTCAGTTAGTGGAAACATTTAAAATACCAGTTCTGAGTAATGATGCTCAGAGAGTAGAAAAAAATATCCGAGAGCCATTATCATCATCATCATATATAGATATTAAGATTTTTATACTTTTCACAAGAATAAAAATATTTCCACTCAAAGATATTCTTTCCCAATCTTGCAGATCCTTCAAACAAGTTTGCATTAGTAATTATTAAAATATTGCATGATTAGCCAGAATGGGTACTGCCTTTTATACATTCTACTTTCATCCACTATTAGAACAGTCTTTATAAAGAGGGGATAAATAAACAGCTTGTGAAAAACTTCCTCTTGAGCCCATATTTATACAAACATCAGGAATCAATGTCTAAGACCAAGTAAAATGACTAGATTTTTCTACAAGTCCTAAGTTATTAAATATATCACACTATTTACCTTATAAATATTATAGCTACCATAGTACAGTACATTGGTGAATTACTACTCTATATATAAATATTGCAGTATAATTAAACTATTTCCTTTAAATATTTTCCATGTCATTTTATATTGTTTTTTCTTTCTTCATTCTAGACTATGCCATGGTATATGATTATGATATAGTAGTAGTGCTGCATTGTCTGTTTATTCATTATACAAAAATACCTTGCCAAGTGATACATTTTACATCTCAATCTCTCTGTAGTTCTTCATTGTACCTCTGTAACTCTTCTTATAAAAAGTGTCTACCATATAATTCAGTCAATTTATTATTACAGTTATGTGACAATTCCTGGTAACTAAGTGCTTGTCATAGTACAGTACCATACTGTATATATCTTAGCACTTTTCAAAGTTTTCCAAATATGCTACACCACAAAGCAATTGCAATGAATTTGTATTTATAATATTGAGTGGGCTAGAATTTAGTCACCATACTAGAGGCTACTGATTCATCTAAGCTGTGTCACAAAACAACCTTCTTTTACAAATGTACTGTACTGTTTCCTAGCACAGATTACTAGCCATTGGTTGAAATTTTTTCCAAGAGCAAATGTTTTGGCGTCTGGTCCTGGTGATGGATACTATAATATTGTATTACAGAAAAAAGAAGTGGTTAGCTAGTTATAAAAAGCTCATGAAATATTAAGAGTAAACTTATGTACCATATCTAGGAATTAATAAGTCATCATTTAGTTTGGAGACACAAAATATGACGTACAAGAGAGTAAAATTCTTTGCGTAATATCTCTAGACATTTTGTAGAGAAACAATTGTGTTTCTGTTTTTAGGATCATAGATTTTGTCACTGCCTTTGTATGAATTATTATATTTATTTTTTGATGTTCATGTGAGGTAGAGTAGTTATTTGTTTTTCCTGTGGCCTAAGGGGAGTTTCCATTAGGGAACAAAGTATCATAGCTAGCATAGTGAAAGTAACTCGTGATATCAAATATAATGGGGACCCATACAGTATATACCACACAACATATATGACAGCCAGAGAAAGGCACTAATGTTCTTCCAGGTCATGGTCTAAGGTGAATAAATCCAGATGTGCAAAGTATACATGTGCGACAAATACAATTACGATGGACTGAACTATAACTTTATGTGCAGTAGAGTCTACGAACTCCATGTAATATTAATCGGCATTATTGTCTACCTTATAATTTGATAACCCACATAACAGTCATTAAGAAGAGGGAAAGGCACTCAAAAATCTTCCTCCCCAGGGGTAAGAAGATCCTCAGGAATGGAGGTAGTGGTGAGGGAGGTAACAGATATACTCTCGTCATCTTCCTCGCTCTGCTCAAAGTCACTCCTGTAGTCTTCCTCTTCCCCATCTGCATTTGAGGCAGTCTCCACTCTTCCCTCATTACCTGCTTGTACTGTGTCCCTGTGTGCATTTTCTTGATCCTCTTCCCCAACATATTGACTAGAAATTGGAGCACCTTGTTTGTCCGTGTATTTGGCGTTGCTGGCCTGACTGTGGCTGTATTTATCGAACTTATATGCCAGAGGGGATTGTAAGAAGCCATGATCATCTGTCAGAGCCTGAGTCAATTCATGTGAACCTTTTTTGCTCCACTTTGTGCCTTCAGCAGATGTAGTATCTGACCTTAACCCTCTAGTTATATTAGTGGTGTATATCCCTGACTTGTTCAAGTTAACAGACTGACTAGATTCAATATTCTGGCTCCTAATTTGGTGGGAATCGGATAATTTCTGTATATTTTGTTGGAAGTTAGGTGAAAGTTGTTTATTTTGGGGGGATTCAGCTAATTTTGGAAGATAGTCATGGGGATCATTTAATATTTGTATGTTTTGGAGAATATCTGGTGATCTTTGTAAACTTTGGAGAGAATCAGGTGATCTTTGTTTATGCTGATGAGACTCGGCTGATTGTTGCATATTGTTGGGGGAGTCGGGTGACCTTTGTTTAGGTGGCCTCTTGGTGGACCTGGACCAGTGGGAGTGAGACTGACTTAGTTGCTCTGTTATGCTGAATGAAGAGGAGGAGGACATGGACCCTCTCCTTGCCGTCAGATGCAGCAGGGAGGAGTGCATGTTCCTCAGTTTCTCATCGTCTGTTTCACTCGTCCCATTGTTCTGGCCAATCTCATGATGCTGCTTGTGTGTCTTTGGTCCAGTAGCTTGTAGATTATTGCTGCTTCTAATGCCTGTGGTCTCTTTACTGATTTCTAGATGTTCCTTCTTTGTGTTTATATCAGTAACTTGTTGACCACTGCTTCTACTCATGCTCTCCTGAATGGGTTTAGGATTGTTTTTTATAGTTCTGACAATAGTGGCTTGTGTATTTTCAACATCCACCCTTCTTGGGGGATTTATTTGCAAGCTATGTAGTGCTTCTGATGTTTGTGTTGTATTATCAAGATCAGCTCTACCACTTGGGGAACTTATATGCAAGTTTTTATGTGTACCCTTATAGGTTTCTGGTTTACTCTCTACTTTTGATATTGCAGGTTCGATATTTGAGTCTTTGTCCGTGTTTCTCCTTGTTTCTGCAGAAATTGTACCTTGGTTAAGCAGTTTATAATTTTCCATCCCAATTTCATCATCATCATGTAGATCAAATTCACTTCCTGTAAATTCTATTTCTCCCTCACTGATTGCATTCCGGATCTCACTTGATGCTAAGCTTGGAATATCACTTGATTCGCATTCTTCCTTCTCATCTTCATAACTCCTTGCATTACTTTTATAATCAGGTGGAAGTCTAGGAGCAACTGTTTCTGATATAATCTCAGCTCCATGATTATAGTTAGCAATTGTCTCTTGAACTTTTATTATATCATTACTTCCACCAATGCTTTTGTCTTTCTTCACAGTTTCTTGATTCTTCATGATTACAATGCTGTCACTTGGTCTTTCTGCATCTTTACTTTCAATGGAAACCTTGCTTCTTCTGGGTTTCCCTCTCCTCTCACCATTTCTGCTCATTATTTCTCCATTAGTTTCCACTTGATATTCTGGAACATTAACTGAAGAAGACACACTATCTAATACTTTCTGACTGCTTTGAGTATTCACAAGATCAACAGGTTTATTTTCTTTATGTTTTGAAACTGTCTTAGAAGAAGGAACATTATGACTGCTTTGAGCATTCATAGGATGAACAACTTTACTTGCTTTCAATAACTTCCCCCCATGGTATTTTTTGGAATGATTAACAAATGGAACTGTGAAGCTTACAGGTGATTGAGACCTTCTATCCTCAACGTAATCCACACCTTCACTAGTGGATAGAGACAGAGCTGAGGGAATGGGATCGGTGTTTACAGATAAAGTTGAGGGAATGAGTCCATGGTTAGGTTGGTGCTTCTTGTTCTTTTGCTGCCTCCCAGATGGCTTGATATTTCCTTGCAAATTGGAATGCAAGTCTGACAGCTGCCACTGAAACCTGAGAGAAACTAAGTAAGTACTCCATGATAATGAAATGCAGTTAGCTCCTAAACAACTTATTTCAATTTCATTCTAGGCTATGACTATGACCAGAAGATTTTCCTTGTTGTGGGAAGGTAATCCTTTGTCCTGGAAGTAACAGCTTACCAGTACATCTTGAATAAGAAATTCTTACAGGATCTCAACCTCTATTTTATTTGAAAGTACTGTACCTCTGAATCATCCACATCATTGTAAGTACTTGTCTCCCATAGGTTTTATCAGAATAGGAAATGACAATAATATCTTAAAAGACTATTCTCTTCAGAGTAATTACTATTGACTCACCCAAATCATCAGAGAACTCACCCTGATTTTTGTACATGAGCAAGGAATGACTGGAACACTGTGAAACACTCCTCAATCTGTACCACAGCTTGTTCATCCAACAGGTGCTTCCCTTTGAGTTGTGTCTTCAGGTGTGACAGTTTTCCCTCCATCTGTTTCCTCTTCTTTCTTTCTCTCTGATACCTCTTCTTGTACTGTTCAAGCTGTTTTCTGTGAATAGAAAATGTGTACTTGAAAGAAATTGGAGATTGTTTAGAAAACACTGTTTTTGATGATACTGGTACAGTTGTAAACAAAAGTTTTGCCTGGTGTAAAATTGGAAATTTGAGGTGTGGTGTGCGAGTCATAATCACTTCTATCGCATAACTTAGATCTAATCCCTTACATTTGTAGACCAGGAAAACATTTTTTTTTATATATATATTTAAAAATCAGACTTTACCATCCCATAGGAGAACTTTTGGTAACTAATTTTTATCATGATGGGAATAGTGGATAATATTTTCAAGTATTAAGTTGCAGTACAAGGAAGGAAAAACATCCTGTCAAACATAAAATAGTAAGTCCATACTCATCCCATTTATAGTAACTTAACTCTTGATCCCTAAGAAACAAGAAATGGAGATAAAATTGGAAGCTCACTTCATATTTGCTTGTGTGGCAGCATCTTTGGTGGTGAGTTGAGGTGCTGGTGATGTGGCGTTGACAGTGAGATTTTCTTGGTGTTCACTGAATACCATGTCTACCATTGTGCCAGGTGTCATGCCTTCTCTGAAATTCATAGCCAATAAAAACTTAATTCCCTATATAGTATGACGTGAAATCATAAACACTGTACTTATGATTTTGATTACCAATGCCATGAATTTATTATGTTATTCAATCTGCATTATCGTAACTGGAAAAAATTCACTGGAGCTAAAGATCTTGGTAGTATGAATTTAAGTATATAATATTATGCTTGTAACATGCAAAGAAATGATTCATTCTGTGGTAATTCATACTGTATGCTTAAAAATCTTACTGCGGGATTATTTTACACATGATGACAGATCATCAATTTATAAGAACACCTGTACCATACTGTACTGTACTATATTTAATGGGACAAATATCACTGTTCACACTTCATCCACATACTCCATAATCATAATGTTATTGGTGACTATTTCATATACAGTACCATACTTAAGAAATCTATGTTACATAAAGACAATTCTGTTTGTCACCTGATTTAATTAGGGGCTCTGTTGTAATTATAAGGAAAAGAACTATAAACCATTTCTATCTGATTTCTGCCTCCTGGGTTTGCTCACCTCCGCTCAAACAGTCTGTGCTCCACTCTCCAAGGAATACCAAGTTGACTAGGGGCCTTTGGAAGCTTTTTGGTGGCTGTGAAACTTGGCCTTCGTCCTCGGCTGGCCGCGGGTGTTGTGACTCTGCCAGTGTCCAAGTAGCTACCTGTACTCTCCTTGGCTCCTCCACCCTGAATGTCCTCTGTCATTTCCAGCCATGTATACTGTACACAAAACACTAATTGTTATGTATGGTACTCCGTACATAACAATTAGTTTTGTACTTGAGAATTTAATGAGAAAATTACAGTAAAATATTTTGTACCCATACCTGTCTGGTCATAAGCTCTGAGATTTGAACTGTCATGAAACAAACCTAGTAGCCTCAAATATTTAACTACAGTAATATTATATTGTCTTTTGGATAATTTAGTCCTTAGAAATCACCATCAAATTGGATGGATTGTCAGGAGCTATGACTGTGAGTGTACAATAAGAAACAGAAGTCAATAGTATCTGTTGCCAAAAAAGACCATTTAATAACTAGGCTGGTGGTTAGGTTTCTGTTTACTTATCACCATCCTAATCTACTGAATACACATGCTTATGCTTGACAGCCATGTATGGGACCTGTAAATCAGACAATCACACATATGGAAAGTAACATGACTTGGGGTTGTATTATAAAACTATTGTACTTCTTCTAGGAAAAGGCATTTTGCTGCTAAATTCACATTGCAAAATAATAGGAACTGAGCGACGAAGAAAACTTTTCCTCAAAGAAGTCGTTTAATAATACCACCCTTATATTTCTGACTGCACCTGCTGGGAGTACTGGTTCTGGCGGTGGTCAAGGATGGTAACCAGCTCCTGGGGCAGATTTTGTGGCACAAAGGGGTTTCTCCTTAGATCCACCACCTCCAGGGTCTGGTTGGAGTCCACAAGTGTTCGTAGTGCCTGCCCTCCTTCACCACCAATACCACAGTTTTGTATGTCCAGTGCTTAAAACAAAACAAAATATGTCTGGTCAGTCACTTGTTAAAATGTACCAGTATAATTTACTACACAGGCACAGTATAATCTGGTCTACTGCAAAACTAACGTCACATTGTATAAGGTGGGTACTGTAGGCCAACCAAGTATCCTTGCACTTATTCTAGCAAACTAACAGTACACTTTATATAAATTATACACATTTATCATAAATGACTACGGTATAGAGGTACTAAATATACATACATCAAGCATAGTTATGTAGCTAACTGTACCTTTAATCCAGAGGTCTTCAGTGAGTGCTTCTGTGAGTGTAAGCACACCAGTGTCCCCGAGCTGAGGGTTATTGTTTAACGTGACTCTCCTCAACCCTCGCATCCCGTCCAGGTGAGGCTCCCGATGCCTCAAAGTGTCTTGCCACATGGCACTGTCCCGGTTCAACTTCTGGTGCTGATCAGACAAACACAACACTTCACTCATGTTATACTTGACTAATTTAAAATTTACCTTTATTCTTACTAGTTCACTGTAGTTTGTGGTTTTGATCTACATATTGTACCTTGTGGGTCATGTAGTTTGATCTGGTGAAGATCACATGCTGAGAATAATGGTATGAATTCAATGAGGTGGCTACTCTATCTTACTGTTCCTGGTATGTTATCTCATTAGAATACAATGTCCAGTTGAAGGGTACTTCAAAAAATTTTCTGAAGGATTTGTTCATTTCCTGTTCACTGAATGCTTAGTGGAATAACGAATACCATATTAGAAGGATGTAGCCTACCCATGCAGTTATAACATAAAATATACAAAAGCAAACAGACCATCTATATAATTATACATACATATTTTCAGGTACAGTATATACTGTATATATATATAAACAAACAGCACAAAGTAAACCAAACGATCAATCAACACTTGCATAAATACAGACCGAGATCATAGAGATAAGATAAACAGAACTCCAACATAAATATGCTTAATGATGGAACTTAACAAACCTTGATGAGACATGCTACCGCCCCTGCTCCATGGGCAGACACTCGACAGTTGACTAGAGCCAAGTGGGTGATGCTGGGTACATTCTTGATGGCTTGACACAACTGTCCAGTCCCACTATCACCTAGCCAGCAGTTCACTAGACCCAGAGTTTTCAATTCACGACACTTTGCTAGTCCCTACAGGTAATTATTTGCGGTGAGTAGGTATAATATTGTTGTAATTATTAAAAGTCATATTAGAATACTCCAGTATTATTAAATATATTACAATTATTAATAACAGTGAGATTTCAGTGGATGAAAAGGAAATAAGTAACAGCTCAACCTAATTGTTACACAGTACAGTACAAAATCCTGAAATGGCATGTATACAGTATCGGAAAAATAATCACCTGACAGAGAAGATCAAGAACCTTTCCCTTCAACTTGATGCCATGCAGGTTGAGTGTGGTTAAGGTGAGGGAGAGGGCAAGACAGACGCTGATACCCTCAACCATCCGCTCTATGATTTTTACCCCAACTACAGTACACCAGAAAAAGGATAAGTAAGGTATGGTCATGCTAAATAGGGAACAGATATGGAAAGCAGTAAAGGCCACCAATTCCTCCAAACAGTATCAAGTAAATGAAGTACCTTACTGAAGTTGGCACATTTTGTGTAACCTGAGCAGACTGGTACCAGTATTGTATAAAGCAGTAGGCCTATTACAGTACTGTAATATGATGTGCAACACTTGAGGGAAGTAGTAGTCTCAAATTCACCAACATCTTACTCAATAAGGCAGCTACCATATGGTATCATGTTCAAATCTAAAAAGTGACTGAGATAAAAGTACAGTACAGTACAGTACACTTATGCCTAAAGGTTTACTTTTTGACTCAGTACACAACTTCTGTAACTAGTATCAACATTATCCCAATACAGCACCACCTGCAGATAGGCTAAGCAAAGCTCATTCAGGTGTACCTTGGATTCTAAGAAGAACGAGGTAGTCTGACTATTTGTGTGGGTTGTGGGTAGATCACTTGTCTCACATTTGCTGGCCTAGGGTTTAATTCCTGGGTGAGTAATTTGCTTATATTTTTTGGTGTGATTATTTGGGACAGCACCAATTATAGTATTTTTACTGAGGGTAATTTCCCCATACAATTACATCTGTTTCTAGATATCAACAAATTATTTAGATAGAATAAAATAAATACTGTAATACTGTATTGTTGTTGGTGTGTTATTTACCTCTACCATAGATCAGGGGGATAATTATTATGAGAAAGACGGTTGTGAAACTCCATGCAATAAAACCTCATCACCCAACAAGGATTTCTAATGAGATATTGCCCTGTGTACAGTATATATATTTGGTGTTATGATACAAAGCAAAATGAGAAATAACTAAAACCTTACCATCTTTTGCTGGTGAAATGCTGACTTGAATAGAAATAGGAGACAATTTGTTACAGATGGTATGACAGAGAGCTTCTAAATGTGATCCATCAAGGTCTGCCAAGTCGAGTGAGAGGGTTGCATGTGAGAGCTGGTGAGTGAAGCGTCCCTTTGGGTAGGTGTCGTAGAGCTCGCAGGAGAGGCGGTAATTGCGTGTTAATGTCTCTCCAAGCAGAGGCAGGTTAAGGTTTTTACTGGGCATCTTGTCCCACACACCTGAAGATACACGGCATCAATACATATTTATATATCAATGCTTAAATACAAATTCATGAATTTCAAAATTAATGGTACCTGAAATACATATATATATTTAACTCAGACACTTTGACTTTTGACCACATACTCCGGCAAACTATTCCATTTGTTATTCCCCTCCCGTCAAAAGATTTATTCCCTTTCATTGTCCTAAATCTGGGTTTCACAAGTCATGGCTGTGTCTCTTTTTGCAGTTCAGGTACAAACTTAACTTTGTCACTCTTTGTTATCTATTCTAATTTGTCTGTATCTCTTCTCTTGTATGGTGACTACACTGTACACTACTATTATTATTTACTGTCTGTGTTAGGATGTTGAAGTAGACCAGTCTGTGCAAGTGAAACTCTCAAAAGAATTAAATGTATAGATAATATTAGTATAAATAAAGGGAAATAAATACAGACACACCCATTTTTTTTTTTTTTTTTTCATGTAAATTGGTGACATCGTTTCCCAAGATTACTTCAAGTTATTACGGGTTTTCTGTGAACTATTGTACAGTACTGACTTACAATATGATATCATCTATACCGAAAAGGTCAGGTCTATTATGCAGGAATGACAGCATGTAGCCTCTATTATATTTGTGTCATTTCTGTTATTATATTTTTTTCCCAGGAAGGACATTACAGGCAGTATTTCCCTGCCTGGGAACCTGTAATTCCAATGAACAAGAATAATATCTGATCTGGTTATCACCGAGACTATTTAAAATTAATTCAATAGTTTATTACGAATTAATCAAACAATGGGAAGGTTACTGTGCACATTTAATCAGTTATTAACAACATACCTTATGGAACTACATAGCATAAGAAAAAAATGTGTTGTTGATGGACGCCTGGAGTGGCAATATTTCACTATGGCTTTGTTTACAAACACTGCGTTCTTTAGGGGTACTGAGTATAGATGCAAAATTATGTATCAATTGGCTAAAGTTATCACAAATAAAACAGCCTGAATCCTATATTTAATTATACATTTAATTCCCACAACGTAATTATATGTTCAGTATTCAAATCGATGGTTTGAAAGAGTGAATGGCATCACAATGAAACCTCATTAATTACATTTCAGATTATATTGAAAAGCATTCTGTGATAAAGATATGAATTAATAGTACATTTTAAATTGCACGACGACTGTATGATATTATAATACAACAAAACAGAAGGATAAAAGTAGAGTTAAAAAATTCATATCTCCCGCCCTTTTAGTCAATACATCTTTGAAAACCTGGTGGCCTTGGACGGGGGACACCTCTTGCCAAAAATGACCCACTAATTACACCTAAACTATCGTAACATGGCAATCTGAGGGTACAACACCTCTAGAGTCACCCGGGTACTTTAGTTTGTGGTTAATTTCCAAACGGTTTTATTTAAGAGGTAGGGCCGGGGGAGGTATTGATTGATGAGGTCCGGGCGCGTCACTCCCTCCTCCCGCCTCTCCCCGCCATTTGCAAGCGTCTCGCACGTTCCTGTCTGGCTGTGATATGTGAGTATGATTTATTTCCTTGGCGTAGTTTGGGCCGTACGCCGTATCCACCGACCAGAGTGGGTGCATTGGGTGTATTTCGTGGCGGGGATCATTCTGGTGTAGGTTTAGGAAGGGTTTCGTGTGCATTGGTGGTAATATAAGGGAAAATCGGAAGTTGAAATTTTCGTGTTCCGGGATTTGGGCGTCCGTTGCCGGGAGGGGACGCGCGCCGCAGCAGTTGCTCAGTCGGAATTAAATCGCGGCCAACATAACTTCCCCAGCCCCCCACGCCGTGAAACATTGCGCCAGTACCTCAGCAGAGAAGCGGGCCTTAGTTTCACAGCCCCGCTCTTGGTTTAAAATCGCATCATCCCGGGGGGTCTTGCACACGGGATTTTGAAGCGGGTACAAACAAAAAGGAATTGGGGGAAAATTTTCTATTGGCATCTTTTCGGGGTGGCTCTGGCGTTGGTCGCCCTCAGGACAGACAAAGAAACACCCAAAGGCGACCATTTCTTACCACCTCCCTCACTTATTTAAACCTTTCCCCCCGGGCTGGCTCAACCTTTTCTGAATTATTACCAGGGTCGGTGCCAGTTTTTTAAAAGACTCGTAGTAGCGGCCAGCCTGGTGGTGGTGCTTCAGTGCCAAGTTATAACCACGGGGAGGGTGATTTAAGCTGCGATTTAGTGCGAAATAGATGAAAAGACAAACTTGAGCGGAGGCCATAGTTGCTTGCTCTCACTCTCTCTCTCTCACTGGCTGGGCACGGGGGGGGGAAGAACAACTTGCTTTATTCAGTATCATGAGAGCCTTTGTTCAGTACGCAATGCCGCGACAAGCCTCCACAATCTTAACTTCGTATCACAGGAACTCTTAGTAGTAAAGTTTCTTGGGCGTGTGGAGTTACTTGTGGCTTATGATCAGCGAGTGCACAGAAAAGTTGGCCATAAGAGCGGGTCAAGTTTTATATGAACCACCGCGTGATTGAAGTGAGTTTGTGTGTGACTTCTTGTTGTTTAATGTCATTTTTGTGTATAACTTACTTAGTGTTTTGTGTGTGTTTGATATTTTAAGATGTGATTGTAGTAAGTAGTATTGTGTGTGATGTTTGTCGAACTTTTAAATGGGTGACTTAGTGAAGTGTTTGAGTGATGCCGAGCCAAACACGACGCGTTCAGTGATAGGCTCCAGTTATGTTAATTAAAATAAGGGTGATGTGTAATAGTGACGGGTTCAATTTGGGATAAGATATTGCTAAGGACTTTGAACCACAAGTGTTGGCCGAGGTGTTCAGGTGTTGTAAGGTAATAAGTAATGGTACAACGAGTGGTGATTTTTTATTGGATTGTGTTAATGAGGTGAATCACTCAACTGATATCCAGGTGTTGTAATTGTAGTACTGTAACTTGGGTATTGATAAAGCATTTAAGCCTGGGGTAATGTTGAGATAAGCTAATTGCAGGTTTGGCTTGCAATGGTGATGTGGTTTGCAGTAGCTTTACAAGTTTACAGTATTGAAAATGTAATGGCTTTTTCCAACTTCAAAGATGAGTGGTGGAGATTAATGATTCTTCTGGTTTTCTGCTGTTTTTTCCTAAAAGGTGGGGAGATAAGGCTAATCATAAATATTGATTAAAATGTTGGAGTATGATTAACTGGTAGATGTTGATAGCTGTGTGGAATCTTTCAAGGAGAATAGTAATGTGACTATTATGGTAGTACAATACACGTGATGGTTAATTTGATTTTTCTCTATACAGTAGCCAATTTGGATATGAAAACTTGGATGGAAGGCAAGATTTAGTTAAACTGTAGATCAGTGAAATAAACATTTTCTTAATTTTATTGATAAAAATAGCCAGTTTTTAAACAATTTTACCCTTGGGAAAGTATTTTATTAAGACTGTTTAGATATGTGATCATCAGGCATATGGATTTTTTTTTTTCCATGTTAGGCTAGGTGAGCAGCTCCAATTTTTTTAGGCTAACATTAATTAATACCATTTCATTGTTTAGCTGCATTATTCAAGGAGGATATACAGTACCTTGACACAGTGGTGCTATATTGCAGTACATTATTGCTATTGTCACCTTCTGTACAAAAACTTGGCAAAATATTTAAAGTAAAATAATTCGAGAGCTACAAACGCCTTCTACAGTTTTCCAAATTCTTATGAACTGATTGTTACTGCATGTTCATTTAAATGTTACCTAACCTAAACAGCACATAACCTGGCTAAACCAAAATTAAAAGACTAGAACTGACTTGGATGCTGTCATTGAAGAGTTGTGGAATTATGTGCATTTGTTGAATATTATTTGTTTGGTATAACAGTGAAATTTCATGAATATTAGAAAAAAAAAACATGTAAAGTGAGTATTTAATATTACAGTACTGGTATGGCATGTAACAAATAGCCTAGTTGATGCCATTAATAAATATTGTACTGGTATGCTTAGGACCACAAATTTTACAGTTGCAGGACTTTTCTGTGCAAACTTTGGTACCAGTTCTGTGTTGGTTGTTCCTGAAGCCTAAAATAAGGATGATGTTGACCAAGTAAATTTTGTAGTACTATATTAATCTCACCCCTAATGATATGAGATTCACATATGTCATAGAATTTATATGTTGCTCATTCTGAAATGTTTGTTTTTTTAGTTGCTCCTTGAATATAGGTTGGATATTTTAAATTTTGGAAGGTTTGTTTTCAATAAAAGTTATTTATAGTTTGCACTTAACAGTCCCTGGAAATTAGCATCTGTTGTGGATAAATAATAAATCAGTATACCGGATCATTAAATATTAGTTGGTAGCAATTTGTAACATTCCCAGTTAGTTTCATTGTAGTTAGCCAGCTATGTGCAAACACACAAAAACTTGTACCGTAATTCAATTTAGACATCTGATGATTAAACTAAATTTCAGAATAAATGCCCAGCATCTGTATCTTAGTGGGAGAAACTGGCAGAATATCAGTTGTACATTGTGATTCGGCTTTGCTTTTGTCATTGGAGGAATAAACTACAGTATTAGAATATTCTAAACAGTCATAACTGCATAAAGTAGGTTTCATGATAACCCTCACAGGACTCTAGTCTAATGCATTTTAATTAAACAACCATACTACTGCTATTGCACCACACTGAAGAATTGTGTTTTGATGATAGCTGGGAATTTTGCTTGTGGAGTAACCCTACCTTTCGTATGGTAAAGTTTGTTGTGCTCTCTGTGTAAATGCAACAATCCAGTACATTGCTGTGTTATGCCCAAAAGGTTACTCTAGGCCCAAAGAATACTTTTTGGTAGAATACTGCTGGTTTAGTGGTGTCAGTGAACAGATGTTGCAGCAAAATTATGATATGGTTGGAGTCTTGGTAGGTGTTATGTTCTTGCATTACAGTACTGGTTTCAGGACTGTAGTTACTGTATTCGTTTTTACTCATATTGATTAAGTGGTTAGCTGCGAGGTTTATGGATCAGGATAACTGGGTTTGAATCCTAGCCCGGGTAGCTTGCATCCAGTAACACAATTGTTGTGATGGTTAATAAGGTCAATGCCTGGGGTATCTGTTGATGGAAATATTGATGTGATAACCATTACAGACCACTGACATGAATTATTACAGCAAAGTGTTGTTGTGATTCTTTGCCTTACTTCATATGCATCTGCATTAGGAGTGGGTTACGGGTATAGGCTATGCATGGCATCATCATGTGTTAGATCTAAAGGTTATACAGGTATCTGTATAGAGTCATTGCAAGAGTTGATTTATTATGTATTTGTAATGTATGATATTCATTGTGTTAATATAAGGTGTTGTGTTTTCTCCCACAGATAGTATACAAGGTGGAGGGGGGCGAGGATGGGGGCAGACCAGCAGTTTTGCCTCCGCTGGAACAATTTTCACTCTAATATTACCTCAGCATTCGAGTCCTTGAGAGATGATGAAGACTTTGTTGACATCACACTGGCCTGTGAAGGCAGGCAAATAAAAGCACACAAAATGGTCCTCAGTGCCTGTAGTCCCTACTTCAGAAGTTTACTAAAAGTGAGTAATATGTTGTCTCTGGTTTGGGCAAAATACTGTATTTAAAATTCTGGCTTGGATGTTCACATAAGTCTTCTAGAAAAGTACATTAAAGCAGGGTATGGCTTTCCTTACAATATTGAAGCATGAGGAGTTTTTGGTTAGGTGATATTGATTCATATGCAAGTTGGCCCATATTTTTCTTGCATCTTATCCACTTATATTGTTGGCTAATATTGGCTTGTTCTTCTTCCTTAGGGTAACCCATGCCAGCACCCTATAGTATTCCTAAAGGATGTGACGTTCGCCAACTTGACGTCCATTCTAGACTTCATGTACCATGGTGAAGTCAATGTTTCTCACAATGAGCTGGCAACCTTCTTGAAAACTGCCGAGGCACTCAAAGTCAGAGGACTGGCAGAGGACGAGAAGAAGAAAGTGAGTATACATGGTAAAAATTGTCAGGGTGTGGAGGAGCAGATGTGGAAATGCTTTGTATGTATGTAATAGTTTTTTTGTTTTTTTCATGTGAAAATTGTTAAACTAGGTATGTAAGTGTGCAGTGAATGAGAGGTAGTGATATGAGGTGTACTGTAGTGTTTGGTACTTCAGTGAATCCCCTAATACTGAGGGGAAGGAAAGTAATTACCTTTGACGAGTTGAGTGGATTTGAGAATGATCTAGCTTTTAATAGATTACATTTAAATAGGAAGTAAGCAAAGGGATGTGCCAAATGCTGTCAGATCTAAATGACAATGATTTGTATACTGATGGGAGTGAGGCATGAGTGGTACTTAGGGGATCATGTAGGTGAATGAAAAGCTGTAGGTACTTCTGACTGGAAAACTGATTAGAATGAGAGTGAATGTCAATGAAAGGCCACAGATGATTGTTACTAAGGGGTGAGTGTTGTGTTGTTTTTGCAGGATGCTGAGAACTACAATGAGTCCAGCTCGCCTCCCCCACCTCGGGATCCACCTGACCCGGGTTCGCCCCGACCCGAGGAGGCCTCCAGTGCCCCCGACACCCACCTCAGTGACTCCCCGCCCTCCAAGCGACAGCGGCGGCGGTCAGGTGCGTCGCTGCACTCGGCGGAAGACACAAATGAAACGGTGCTAAGTGAAGCCAGGGACAGTAGTGTAAAAAATGAGCCACAGGACTTTAATGAAGAAGAGGACAACATGTTGAGTCAAAATGTCGACCACGATATGATAAAAACAGATATGGAAGACAGTGAAGATCAGCGGAATTTTGGACCCACGGAGTCGGTCACAATCAGCCGGAGTCAGGCAGCCATGCAGCAGCTACAAGAGTCCTTCGGCTCCTTCTTGCCGGGCATGGGCCAGGGTACGGGCTTCCTCCCTCAAGGTGCTACTGACATGCCAAGACCCCCACCCTACCCCACCCTGGAGGGAGTCCAAGGTAAGACCATGAACAAATTGTGTTTCCTTTGTGCAGTAGTTGCTGTGGGCAGGGTTTATTGCTCTATGAAATCCTTCACTATGATGTTACATAATACAAAAAAACTTTTCCCAGGTTTTAATTTAATGTCTGAAGTTGCATTCATAATCAAGTCAAAGATTCTCATTATATTTTGGATACTTCTCCCTAGTTAACAGCATCGAATTCATAGATTACAAGGATTTCTATTTACTGAGTCTCATAAACCCTACTTACAAGTTTTGTATGCATATAATTAGTGTACAAGATAAAGCAAATGCTTCTGTAGTGCAGACATTATTGAGTGCTACTAAATTAGTGGCCTCTTGCTTTGCTGTAAAATATTTTCTGACCTGCAATGCTGTAGTGTATGCTGCCGTAATGTATATTGGACGATGGAGGAACTTTTTTACTTCGCCAGGTAGGAAATATGTTGTTTAGTAGGGTAAGCTATAATATATATCATTGTACTGTACATCCTTGATAGTTACCGGTAGGTTGATTTATAGTTATCATCATATAACCATTCCTCCATAGTGTTATCACCCTTTTCCTTCACTGAGTGCCGCATCATGGGATTAGTTAGTATGTCGTTATTGTTGCCATTATGTCTTTCGTTATTGCATATCTTGAGTCAAGGAGGTTATGTTTAATTTTACTGTTGACAGTTTTAGAGTTCACTCTTGTCCCATTTCGGGAAGCTCTCTCTGTTCCATCAACCTCTTAAATCTTTCATATGCTGTATTAGAAAGCTATTATTTTATATCATTCCTGGATCTGGACTACACCTATACTTAGTTCAACCCACTTTATTGGTTATACTTTTTAGAGTTGAACGTACCTCTTTAAACATGTCATATTTACAGAAACATAAATTCCAGTAAAATATGAATTCTTAAATCTGTGATACAAGCTAGGGATCCCTCACAATATTTAAGTAAATATTTGCACAAGACTTAACAAGTACCATATAAAGCACTTTTTTTGTATTAGAGAATTGTAGAGCCTTACTGCAGGAATTTTACACCTGTGTAGTCCCACCCTTTTGAGAAAATACAATCGCCAATAAAAAATGAAAATACACGTGACTGGAAATATACAAACATACCTGATTTTTATGTGGTAATTTCATATACATTTTGCCGTCCTACTCTCATTTAGTCTCGCAGGAATCCTAATTTCTTGCATCATTCCTCCTCTCGACCCAACACACCTAATCCTGTCGAATTTTCTGTATATAACTTGCCCCTACCAGGTTCCTCACTACTACCCGCAATATATATACCTATTATTTGTGCTGTTCGTTCACTGCCTCCAACTCATCTCCTAACCGTGTCTTGTGGCCTCCAGTTTTACAGTTGCCTAATCTCAGACTACTTGGTTTCCTCTTACATGCCTCATTCTTTCATCCCCAGTTTCCTCCTCTCTCACTGTACCCTTAACCTCTGTTTCCACTATCTTCTCGCCCTTTCTCCCTGCCCATTCCAATCTTCTCTCCTTTTCTCCCTGCCCATTCCAAAGTCTTCATTCTTGATCTTTTTATTATGTAACTTCTCTTTCCTGAGGCACGTTCTTCCTACTATTAACCTTAGTCGTGTTCTCCTCTTCCACCCACTTCCACACAGTCTTCCTTCTGAGCATTCAATTTAATCTTGTGGTTTATAATCCTGGTGATTTTGAGGCCAAAATTGTTAACTTTCCAAACCAACCTGTCCACATTTTCATCTAACTCTACCCCCACCCTTTCTAATGTTCCTTTAATCATGTCCACCTCTTGCAATGCCTTGTCCTCCTCACTTACGTTACCGGTTTCCCCTCCCTGGGTACCCTGCAGGCCTCTCGCTGCATCCTGTATACCGGTACTTTACTCCCCCCCCCCCCCCTCCCACACTCATTTACTATCTCTTGCTCCTACCATTCATTTCCCCACATCCTGGTCCACATTCCATTGTCACACACACACACACACACACAAGCAGCCTATCAATAGGTCTACCTAGTCTGATTTTTCTATAAAAATTATTCATCCACATTCGCTTCGATGGTAGGTTCGCCAATCCAATCCCAGCTCATTTATGGATTCTGATAATATGCTGTATTAAGGCTGTGACGATTTTTCAAAGAAAGGACCTTAGTGTAATAATATATATATGGAGAACTCCGGATTTGAGTGAGTAGGTGGATGAAGCTTTCTGTACGGATACATACAGTATTTGGTTTGGTTGATGGAAGTAAAAAGCAGCTTCTGATAAACCTAATGTAACACAAGCTAGGTGGAGTGGGGTGTAACTGTCAGAGCTTTTTTCCTCAGATTTTACTTCCTCTCATTACAATTCTCCTCACACCACGTACACATATACTTCCTGTTTGGTCTGGTATTAACATGATCTATTTTGTAAGTTGTAATACACTATTTAGCTCGAAATAAGAACGGGATGAAATGTGCCTAAAATTTTGACTGCACATGTACATACGTTAAGTGAAATCCTACAATAATGTTTGAACTGGGGCCAGAGAAAGGTTTATAATTTATTACATACGACAGTTGCCCTTTGCGGTTACGAGTCAATTATTGGACACTGTTGCCACTGCTTTTAAGATTTACAACAGACCTGAATAATAACAATTTGATTACGTCACGAAAAAAAGCTAATGTAGTGCATAATTGATAAAATTTGGTTCTGTCACCATCTCGACAACCAAGATTTGCCAATGTCACTTCCTGTCACCTTGTGTGTGTGTGTGTTATTTTTTTTTTTATTATCTCAAACAATGCAATCTCCAAATTAAAATTAGCACTTTAATTTGTCTCCGGATATCTTTGATGACAAGTTAAGTCGTAATACTTTTTCCGAGTTTTGATCAGAAAACAGCCGTAGGAAATAAATGTCTTTACTAAACTTGTCTCGCTGTTCTTTCTACACACCACTCCCCCATTGTTCGTCCCACCACCACCACCACCACCTCTCCCCCTGCATGTGTACCTCTTGTCCACCCAATCATTCCTTCTTGTTCTTTCAATTCACTCACAATCTGTGTACCCTACCTTGTTCATTTCCAATCCCTTTTTGTTCTTTCAATTTACTCAATCTTTATACCCCACCTCGTTCTTTTCCATTCATTCACAATCTGTGTACCCCACTCTGTTCTTTTACAATCACTTTTTTTTTTTTCACAATCTTTATACCCCACCTCGTTCTTTACCAATCTTCCTGTGTTCTTTCAATTCGTTTACCATCTTCACATACCACCCCTTTCTTTATCCAATCCCATTTGGTTCACCTCACTTCTTCTTGTTGCCTACTCCAGGTCCTTCTATCCAATATCCTCACGGCCACGCCCTTTCACTTCTCCAACTGTCCCTTCCTTTTTTTCTATTTCCTTGTCCTCCTTTCCTTCTCACTCACCATTCATCCTCCTTTCCCTCTCACTCACCATTCATCCTCCTTTCCCTCTCACCCTTCATCCTCCTTTCCCTCTCACTCACCCTTCATCCTCCTTTTCCTCTCACTCACCCTTCATCCTCCTTTTCCTCTCACTCACCCTTCATCCTCCTTTCCCTCTCACTCACCATTCATCCTCCTTTCCCTCTCACTCACCATTCATCCTCCTTTCCCTCTCACCCTTCATCCTCCTTTCCCTCTCACCCTTCATCCTCCTTTCCCTCTCACCCTTCATCCTCCTTTCCCTTAATCCCCTTCATCACTTAATTCCCTCCACCTCTCCCCTTTCTCCCTCCCGTCCTGGCAATCCATTCCATTCAACCACCATCGTCCTATACCCTTAGTACCACATTTACCTCAAAAAACTCTCT